>ML780846.1:152588-183382 GCA_009831015.1 Picea engelmannii
ATAAGTATGTTGGAGTAGTTTGAAAGTTAAGGAAGGTGATAGGATTATGGAAGAATCTATCCACATAAGCTTTCCTGTTCGAGGTAAACTAGACTGGTGTAATAATGTCATTATGGACATAAATGTATCTTACCTTCTCTTAAATTCTAAAGGTTAAACGAAATTGAATTATGTCATAGATTTTTTTTTTTTTTATGTTGAATTTGAAGTTCATTACAATACGCCAGGTGAGGATGTGTTGAAATGGATTTATATTTGCAAGTATGGTAGTTTTGCAAAGTAATATATAATGGCGTAATCTTTGAACTGCATGTACGGTGAACAAGGGTAGTTTCTCTATTTGAGAGTATTTAAGTTCAAGAACGACTAGGTTTTGACTGAGATAGTAGACAATGTGATCATGGAGATCATCATCCTCTTGAACTACAACCGTACCAACCATACCTTTGGATGCGGTGATATAAAGAAAATAGTCTCTACTGTAGTTTGGAGGCTTCAACAGAGGTGTCGATACCGAGGATTTTTTAAGAGCATTGAAATATTCCTGGGATCACTCGTCCCATACAAACAGAGTATCCTTCTTCAAAAGATGCATGAAACCCTTAGTTAAATTGGCATAGTTCACAATGAACTGATGCATAAAATCAACCTTCCCTTGTAAACCTTGAAGTTTTCGAATGTTGCGCGGGGAGGAAATCGAAGTATTACCTCAACCTTCATAGGATATACTGTGATCCCATGCTCAAACACAAAGAATCCTAAAAGACAACTAGACCTAACGTAGAATATGAACTTGTGAGGGTTCAAGTGAATGTGATAGTAACAACATCTCTCAAATACTAATCGAAGGTTAGTGGGGGTGATCTACTCTCTTGCAAGAGTGAGCAATAAGGTCATGTAGGTAAGCTTCGACAATATGCTTGAGATCATAAAGAAAATGTCATGGCATGTTGAAAGGTTGATCTGACATTTTTAAGGCCGAAAGGCATTTTCCAGTATGAAAAAGTACCCCAAGGACAAATAAACACCATCTTATGTTGATCCTTGGGTTTGATTTGAATTTGATTATACCCTAAAAATTTGTCCATAAAGGAAAAGACTTTGCTTCCCATGCACTCGTCAAGAATATGGTTAATGAAAGGAGTCGAGAAGTTATTTTTGGGACAAGCCTTATTCAGGTCTCAAAAATACATACATACGTGGATGGTTCCTTGTTTTTAATTCACGGGAATGGTGTTGGAAACCCATTCAGTTAAGGGAACTAGATAGATGAAACTGACATTAACTAGCTTCTCTACCTCTTCCTTAATAGCAGGGGCCTTCCTAAGATTAACAACTCTAAGATGTTGTCGAATAGCTCTAGCATTCAAATAGGTATTAATCTCATTTTTTACAATTCTAGGGTCGATCCCTGACATCTCTTCATATGACCAAGTGAATACATCACAAAATTCTTTGAATAGATCAGTGTAGATCTAAATTTCTTAAGGAGAACAATTTGCAGCGATATATACGTTCTTAATTTTTCCATGAATTCGAGAGATGTCGATCGTGATGGTAGGAGAAATATTCTCCATGTTTCCTTTGGCATAAATACCATGCATACATAATGGAACCACAACGTGACCGACCATCTCACTCAAGGTAGATATAAATTCATCTTCTTTGATCCTAACAAGATCTGGGAGGAAATAAGAGCGATGATGTATATCGTCCCAAGGCCTATCAGGACCATACATGGCCTCTAAGATGGCTTCAAATGAGGGTAAAGTATAGTTGATGAAATCATGAAAATGATAATATTGGATGGCCCATACAAGCTCTATAACAATATCATCCTCATCCGTCTGCAACGAGAAAGGATCTGGGTCAACAATAGCATCAAGAATAGATTGATACACAATTTCAACTACTGACAATGTCATTTCCATCCCAATGTGTGAATGACATTCGTACGACATAGTCGGGGAAGGTAGACTCCAAGGGTCATTGAAATATGAAGTACAGAAAGGAAAGGATCTCATTGACAAAGAAGAATCAATGGAAATGTCATGAATATGGTGAATTGGTGCCACGAAATCAAAGCTACCTATGAAAGAGGAACACATTTTGACACCAACATCCTTAGTTTCCTGCTGAGAATTGTCGATCATAGGGACCGAAGATCCAACTG
Organism: Picea engelmannii; assembly: GCA_009831015.1. NCBI lineage: Eukaryota > Viridiplantae > Streptophyta > Pinopsida > Pinales > Pinaceae > Picea > Picea engelmannii. The sequence goes on from ML780846.1 coordinate 154,762, forward strand.
ATGCATTACGAATAGTGTGTACAAAGGAAAATTGATCAATCATCCTCTTTTTCCCTTCGCGAGGAAAATAAAAAGTGTGGAAAATGGACGACATGACTCTTGTCATGGAATAAGTCCAATTATGTCCTAGTAGTAAATTATAGTCGAGGGGTGCATTAACCACCTTGACATGAACCTTCACTGTCTTTCCACCTAACTGGACCGGAAAAGAGGGAATAATTTCGTGGATTCTCAATGAATGCCCATCAAAATCTGTCAACATAGTCACAGATTGGGATAGAGTCGGAGAGCCAATGGCTTTCCAATAGATTAGGGACATCACGAATGTTGCAACACCTTCATCAATTATAGTTCTTTTGATGGTATGTTTTGTGTACTCCACATAGATTTGAAAGGACATGTGGTAAGGTAAGGGAGGCCTAACATCGGTAACATCAAACTTAATAACCTTAAATCCACATAGGTCTAGATATCCTAAAGTAGATAACAAGGCGTTTCTCTATGAAGGAAATGTTTGGAGCACCTCCAAAGCCGACATCGCACAAGGGGTTTGACCCAAATATTTGACAATCGAATAGTTCTGGGTGGCTCTGGAATTAGGATTGTGGGCAGAGCGCATTAGTAATGCTTTCAGAATATGATGCAAAGTTTCTGAATTTTCTATCTGCAAGGGTTTTTCCAGAGGAGGAAGAGACTTTGTACTTGCAATATTTTTTGAAGAACCATAATCATGAGATTATGTGGTTATATCAATATGAGACTTGATCATATTGACACATGGATGCATAACTTCATGTGTCGAGGGGTTTTGTCTCCCGCTCGATGCATTTATGGTCTTGGAGGTCCCTGAGGCCATGTGTTGATTATGAAAAAATGGATTTGTCAGCACAACGGGTTTCTATGATAAGAGCCTCGAGGCTTCCTCTATTTTGGGGCATAGGTGGGTAAGGTGATAATATTTACAAAATTTACAAGGAAAATTCATCTTCTATTTTTTTTTCTTCCTATCACCAACATTATTCTTTGATATATCATTGTTAGCGTCGTCCTTGGATTTATTATTATTTTTCCCACCCTTATGATTATTACCTTGTCTTTTCCTTATATTCCCTATTGGTTGCTGGTTACCATTTGGGTTGGTCGACGACTGTACATAATGCACATCCACTGAATGAGTGGGAGCGAAGGATGAAGCCGAATCTTTTCCTGCTATAGGTGGTCTTAGAGACAAATATTTCAACTGGTTTCTCACCAAGTATGTAGACTTAGCATTTGTAGAGCCTATGATGCCATCAACATGAGGCCCAAGATTTTGTCTAGGGTCATAGTTCAACCATGCCGCATCAGGAATAATTTCATACAACATCCCATATTGAGCATATATGAGGTCCAATTGTTGGGATTTGAAAATAGCTTCTTCCTCATATGTTACTCTAGATGTAGAGACATCCTTCGAAATATATGGAAATAAGGACTTAAGGAACCACTCCAACAGAAACTCTAGAGGAATGTAGGATTTGATCAACCTCTTCTATCTTTTCCACTCTTGGATATGGTCTGAGATATGTGTGGATTTATCTTGGTGGAGGGATGAAAAAATTTCTGTGCCAACATCGTAACATACTGGCAACTAGAAGTGGTTGAGAAAGACCAAAACCATCTGATTAAATTTTTTATATGTTCCCCCTAGTAGCTCAATTTACCACTCTGTGGAGACACCCATGAGGGTGCATTGAAATATCCTCAAACAAATAAAATCATCATGAAGGGATTTATACAAGAACCAAAGATGAAAAGTAGTGACATGATCACCCAGATCCTTGCCAATCTTGCCTTTGAATTTTGGAATTTCCAAAGGAAGCTTGGTGAGGACAGGGGGCCATAATGGATCATGACGAATAGGGTCATTCTATAATTTTGACAAATATAGTTAATTAAGCATGGATAGAAAAGGGATCCGTGGTTGTGATGTCTGAGACCATGCTCATGGGAAAGATTTGTGCCGATGGATTGCATTCCATCCACGGTTCTAGTATAGTCCATGGACCTGTCTGATAGGATAGTATCCTCCTCCAAACTGATTCATAAAAGGTTGTATGGGAACCATACCCACAAAAACGACATAATGAGGGTTATATATGTTTCCCCCAATTGAAGGGGCTCTGGGATGGGGGTTTCCCATAGTGTGAAGTTGACTCCCTCTGGATGGAACTTCGAAGGATAGAGGGGGATTCACCATAATAAATGTGTTTTTTAGAATTGACATAGAGGAAGAGGGGGTAAAGGATGGAATATAGGAAGTGACTTGTATGCCCAGTTGAGCACTTCATCTAGGAACATTGAGACTAGGATTAGGCTCTGAATAAAGAGGTGTCCAACCTCTAATTGTAGGATTCATTTGGGGAATATGGCCTCCACCAAACGAGAGGGGAGAATACAGAGAATCCATGCCCCTGGGTCCAAAAATAATATTCACATTAACCGCTGGAATGGAGGATGAGAGTTGTGACATCGTGTTGGTCATACCAAAATAAATGGATTAGAGACTGAATGGATTGACTAAGAATTGTAACCTGGCATACCAAAAATAGATCTGAAATGGTTCTCTCCTATGGGTTGAGTATAACCCACAGGTTGGGTAGAAGTGGAGGTGGGGATCTTCGGCACCCCAACCGTAGAGGCTGAAGGAGTCAGAGGGATCCCACTAATCACATAAGATATATGAGTCAAGGGACTCCCTATGACATTTGGGTTTGACTCAATACTCATAATTAGATGATCACAAGTCTAGGAGGTGGAGATATATGTACCACGTTTATTAACTTTATGCCTTTTAGAAGGAAACTTCGGTAAAGATTCAAGATGAGGTGGTAACTTCAACAAACGGTGAGACTTGCAAGGAGGATCATATTTCTCCACGATGACTCTAGACTTGAGATATAAAACCAAATCCTAGGGACAACTAACAATCAAAGAGCACACTAAAATAAAACAAAAAGAAAAAAACACACAAACAAGATATAGTGGCTGAAAAGAGGCCTCCCTCACTAGAGTAGGTATGTCTCGCACAAGAGGGGCTTGAGACTCCCTTCAAAATATTGGAGGTATCAAAATCAGTTATAAGGGCCCTCATGGGATTAATAGTGCAGTCGGTCAAATTCCCCTTGAGAGGTAATCCTCCATAAAGTCTATGTGATGTTCAACCCTTATATGACTCAGGGTACCTACAGAATAACCCCTGCAAGTAACCTATGTGGCTACCTATGTAAAGAAACTAGAGTCACCACAATATAACCAATGAGCAGGAAAATAGTCATAAGTCCAGTCCAATATTGACAGGGTAACAATGCCAAAAATATTGAAAGCACCACCTCTCATGGAGGTAAAGGTACTAGGAAGACCCCCAAATACGAATAGAACCCCAAAAATATCTCTAACGCTAAGAAGGTATTAGAGGGCTATCTCTACAACCAACCTCACACGCCCTCGTGCTTAACTCCGATGTGGGAGGAGCCTCCTGACGTCACTAATTACACAATGGGTTTCACTACTCCCTGGTTAGTCACATATGTTTATTTTATAGACTTGGAGAATTTTACTAACAACATCCTATTCCAAGGCCCTATGTCCTATATTTGTTTGTGTACACTTGAAAAATATTTTTTTTTTATAATAAATTTTAATTAATCAATGTTAATTTTAATGGATTCTTCTTACTCAAGAGGTGCGGTCATGAAACTGATGGTATTACGACTTAACATATAAAATAAGAGAATATAAAAACATTGCTAAGTACTAATCTTGAATTTCAAAGGGATGGTATGCTTCTAAATGCAAATTTTCCAATGCAATCTTTACAATTTCAATGAAATGAAATCTCTCCACATGTGTCAAAATAATGAAAGTAATCAAAAGAGAAAATGTCATAATGAAAAATGAGAAAATATTTTTGTATTTTCGATATAAAGAAAATAAAATGCAAGCACTGAATAACATCTTCACAAGAAGACCCTGCTGCAAGAAGAAAGAGACAAGCCAAGCATGATACCAAGAAGCAAAGACTCAGACAAATGTGCAAGGACAACCAATGAAAAATATGATAAGAAAGAATATCGCCTAAAAATTCAACAATAATAAGGCTTCCATGTAATGACTTAACAGTCAGGACATGTTGGGTATGTGTTATATTCTTTGCACGATTAGTAGTGTCTATGTTGCACTAGGAATGCAAGGGGGTTTGAGGGGGGGTGATAGCAGTTGGGGGTTTTTTTGGCACATGGTTTTTTCTCATGGTTTTCTATTACTGGTTAAGGAATTATGGTTGTTGACTAATCCAGGTCATTGGGTTAGGGTTTTTGATGTCACTAGCTCCTATATGTATATTTTATTATAAATAATGTATCACTATGAATGAATATAAAATATGATGGTTTTCCCGGTTTGGGTTTCCAGGGGAAAAATCTTTGTGTAATGTTTGTATTTTCTATTGCATATTTTCCATTTTTTTACTGAAAATATGTTTGCAGTAAATATTGTACAAGGTTAAAATATAAATTTGGTATCATATAGTTTTTGTCTTTAGGGGGACGCCTTTGTGGTCAAGGGTTTGGCTCGGGACTGTGATAAGCCTTGTTACAGTGGGAGATCTATGGTATTGATTTTTCAGGTGAAATGAAATGGAAAACAATTCAAAAATGAAGATCGAGAAGTTTAATGGGAAAAGTTTTGAGCTATGGAAGCTCAATATGGAATATCTATTGGTGGATTGAGATCAGTGGATCACAGTGGATCCAGGTACTTGTTGGCAGCCAATTCACATTTTTCTACTGTCCTTATAAGTTGCCTACACCAGTGTTTTGCAAACCTTGATTTTCGTCGCAATTCTTGAATAAAATGACACTATTATTTTTGCGCTATTTGCACACTTACCTTTGTTCTTGTTTTCATGACTGCAAGCGTAAAAACTTGGTTTTCGAAGTCACATTGAAATCGTCATTGAATTGTTGTGATCATTCTATTCTATATGCTGATTGTGTTCCCAATTTACTTATCGTTATATGATTGACAAGACTCCAATATCCTTATTCATTTGGCATTTTTATTTGTTAATATGACTTTGTTTTACAAGACTGTGATGATATTCTTTTGATCGAGTTTGTGATGCATTGGTGGTTTGATTTATATAGTTTTTAATCGATTCCCTTGACACATTGGTTTCATGAAAACACATTGGTGTTATGGTTAGACCCTTGGTATAAATGTTTTCACATAACACATGTTTCATATGATCGGACCCTTGGTGTGATTTCGAATTATTGCTTCGGTTTTAAAACTATGCTAATATTATCGCTTGCAAAAATGTTTGGTCGATTTACCATAAGGTTTCATTGATTGAATGGCATAGTTTTTAACATATGCATAGTGGTTTGAACATTATATGCGCCGACTGTTGTACTATGGGATATGACTGTTGTGCATGGGTTGAACTAGCTCCACCACCTTCGCACGTTCTGTCATTAATGTTTTCCCCCTACCCCGGTTCACCTTTGCTAGTTTTTGGGTAAGCCTGTGAGCGTTCTGTGCATGCGTATGCTATGTTCAAACCCTGGCCCATTCACCTCGCTCACCGTGTGCTCCTGTCTATGGAAACGGTGGTGTGCATAGAGCCAAATGGTAACCAGGATTTGTTACTCTTCGATAATGCTCGAAAGGATTTAGAAGATAGTGGTTGGCTCGCATTTATACAGAGGTTCGAGGGCTTCAACCTTTCGGTTTCCCAACAATTCTCCCTCACCTTTGATGGGTGTAGGGATAAAGTAGGTGACACACAGCTTGAACTCAATGAAGAATTCATAAGCTCTGCTACAGGACTAGCAGCCACAGGCCAGCGATGGTTTAAAAACTCCAAAGTTGATGAGGTGTCGTGGCCATTACTATTCGTATCAAGGAAGGTTGTCTTCTGTGATAAAGATATGCCTATTTCCACCATTAAACCCAGGTGGCACGATCTTTTGGTAATTGTGAAACAATTTGTGACCTGTGAAGGTCGATATGGCTTGGTTTTTTTGTATCACCTCTGGTTATTGATGAATTTCATGGGCTATCCTTTGAACATGCCGCATTAATTCTTGCGTAGTATTTACAAGATGTCTAAGAGGTTCAAACGTGAGAAGGCCGATAATAGATTGTTTCATCACGACTTGGTTAGACTCATCATCATCCACCATTTAAACCTTCATGGTGATAATTGGCAAGCCTTTCTATCCAGAAATGGCTTTGCTAATCCAGAGTTTGTCCAAATCGATAAATCCATGGTTAGTGAGACTATGGTCGGGCCACCCGTGCCTTTTCATATCCTTCTACCCCCTTCCAAACCCTCGGTTTTCCCTCACATCGACCTACCCGAAATCATAACAGACAAGAATGAGCCTGTCAAGAAGCCTGTGAGTAAGAAAGTCAAGGGTAATCCTACTTTCGACAGCAAGGGTAAGAAGAATGCTCAATTGATATCAAGACTTGCCTGGAATAAACCTAAGCCAAACGTCGACCAAAAGCCCATATTTCTGAGCGAGGACTCGAACTCCGATATCGAGCATTTCCTAGATGAAGAGTATCCCTATTCCCATGGCCTATGCTCCGAACAACCCTATGACTATGTATCTAATTTACCCCCTTGCCTCAAAAACAATCCTAAATATCCGGGAATCAAGTTTCACAATGAAAACCCTGGTGACTTGAAAAAACCCTCGCCTGTTGTGTCAAAACCCGAACAAACATCATGCATCCAATGCAGTGTGTGGCTAGAGCGTTATTACACCGATGTTCCTTTATTGCAATCAAAGATCAAATCGTTGGAGGATCAAGTCGTAGTGCTGTCAAGAGAAAGGGATAGGTTTCAAGCTAATGACAAGAATCAAACTACCACCGGTTCGATTGTCTTCAGGAATGTCGAATAGGCAACAACCTTCATCAATTCCAAATTATCATAATCAAAGCCGTTTCTTATTGTCCAGGTATGAATTTCAATATGAATTTTGTTTGTTTTGAGTTGTCTCGAATAAATATAATTGATTGGATTTTCTTTCTATAACTCTGTTCATTTTAATTCAAAATGATTTTGTTTCTCTCAGTTGACCAAATCAATTTCGTTATGAATCATGAGTGGGAAATTTGTTTGCTAAAATCAGACATACCTACGATTTAGTTAATATGATTCTATTATTCTCAGATTAGTAGAAGCGAATGATTGGTTTTGATTTTGGTTTGGTTCGCTTTAGAATAATTTTGTTGTTTTGAATTGAAGTAGTCGATTGGGTTTTGCTTTCAAATTTGATCTGTTCGTTTTAATACATTTGAAATGATTTTGTTTCCTGTATAGTAGATTCATTTTACTAAACTCAAATGTAGCTATGATTTGGTTATGCGATTTTGTCATGCCCAACTTAGTATAGGAAATTGATTGGTTTTTTATTCTATTGGTTTGTTTTTGAATCAATTATGCTCGTCTAATTTAGGATAATTGATTTGGTTTGATTTCGATTAGTTTTGTTTTTTCCTAATAAACTCAAAACAACCCTGTTGACTTCAATTTGCTAGGAACGACTCTGTTTTGTATTGAATTAATATTCTCGTTTGGATTCTAGTTACATTCGACCTGTGAAAAAGATCTATTTGCTAAAATCATGGGGTTGTGTTGATTCATAACGATTGTGTCAAACCCAAACTGTTTCGATTCGTTCCTGTTTGATTTGATTTACAAATGATTACTGCATGCCACAATTAGTATGAGCATTTGTATATGTTTAATATAGTTATATCAAATTGAAAAACAATCATGTTGATTTCGTTTTGATTCGAAAACGATTTTGTTAATGGATGAGGTGACATAAACTATTACATGGAAAATTTGTTTAGATAGTTACAGTTTGTGTCGATTTCAATTGGTTCATGAAAATCATTTTATTACTGTTGAATTATCTAATGCAGTTATGTTTACCCCAAATTAGTGATAACAAATTGAACAGAGTGCATGCATCTATGTTATCATTCGGTTGACCACGATTTAGTCTGTTCCAATTTGCATACAAGTGTCGATTTGAATGATTCTTTTGGTTTCTAATTAGCAATCAAATATTGTTTAATAGTTTGAATATAATTTTTTAAGATTCGAATTGGTTTTAAAACGATTATGTGTTTAATTTAGACCAGCTACAGAATCGCAAGATTCTGTAGCTAGTCTTAAAAATTAGATTTTTGTCAATTATATCAATAAAATATCTTTTAAACTTGTCTATTTTTGTCTTCTTTCAGGTGCATACGAATTGCAATGATCAGTGTGGCATGATATGGCAGTTTGAGAGATGTTTTTTTGATACAGTTTTATTATAGGGTGTTAGTTTTAGCCAGACCTAGGAGATTATCTCCAGATTTTCTGTAAACTGTTTTGATAATTCCCACAGGGATGTTTTACCCTGTGGGAGGTCTTTAAATACTTGCCAATTTTTTGTAATAAATCATCATCACTATGGGGAGAACCATACTATGGATTTATGATTCAGACTGAGATGAAAGTTGATGTCTTGTAACAACTTTTGCTTTCAATAAATCAAACTTTTGTTTCAAGTTTTATGCATATCAGTTTGCAATCAATTATCGACTACTTTAGCTATCATAATTCTTTGCATGTTGATGTGATTTGATTTATATGCTATCCATGTCTGATCTCTCTTATTTAAAAATACAACAATTAGTTTGTTTCAGTTTAATGAATTACAAGTTTACCTTTTTTGTTAAATGAATCACTTTGTACAAGTCTTTGCACACACATTTATCTAGCTGCGACGATTTATAAATTATAAGATTGCTGTAATTTTTATTTCTTGTTTGTCCTGTTATTTATATTTCAAGAGAACAGTAGATTTCCGTTTACGAGAAGCTCGTGGAGAACCTTGTGCGGGTTTACTCCCACCAAACAGTTGAATCAACCATCATACACAGGACAAACTTGAAGCGTTACTTCAAGTTAGTGTGTTATTTGTTCTTTTATAGTTAATTAGTTAGTATAATATAAGTAGTTTAGATAAATATATGTATAGTTTAGATTTGTAGTTAGAGTTAGTGTTTTAGTTGCTTAGATTAGATAGTTAGTTTTATTCTATTTCTTTCTCATAAAACTAAAAAAAATCCAAAAAACAGTTTTGCTATATTAGGACAGTTTACAAATGATTTTTGCATGTTTTCATTTAAAACTGTAATTTGTAAATATTGTACATTTGTGATTAATATTTAATTATGTTGATAGTTAAATGTTTAATTTTGTAGAGTTATTATAGTATTAGATAGTAAATTGTATATATTAGTAGTTCAGATTTGTTTATTAGTTTGTTTTAATTGTTATTTTTATTTAGATTAGTTCATTTAGAGTAGTTTTCTTTTGTTTTTCTAGGACTTAGATCGGCTAACGAAGATGCTAAACCCGTCAGGGTGGGTTATCCCAAACGGCTTGGGTTATTTAGACAACCCCGGACCGGATCCACTCTTTCAATTGGCGAGCGTTCATTTTCACCCGTCAACAAATGGTTGTAGAAGGAGGGCCTGAAATTAATTAATGGAATGAGGTGGTCGTAAGAATCCTCCACCACCTAATTGCTCACATATAGTGACAAGAAGTCATTTGAACGATAAAATTCCCCCTCAAACAACAACCACATAGAATGACAATCCACAGATCATAGTTGAACCAGTAACCCCAAATCCTATAGGTGGTGACATACAAGAGATTGTCTGCCAATATCTCATAAGAACACATAGTGCCTTAGCCCGTTTGAGGCAACCAAATCGACCGTTGGACCAAACTTTAGATTTCTCTGATATCAGAGAACAACTTGGAGGCACTAACCTCACTGTGAACCCTACAGATCCAATCCTCACTCCTACTGCAGGAGGATCTGGAATACCTCCTTCACCACCTCCATCATCCCCTTCTTCTTCTAGAGAAGTCTCTTCTGACGAGGGAAGTTCCCATTCTCATCCTTCCACACCCACTACACCAATGGCCAACAAGAACAACCCTGCTAGACCTTGGATCGACCAGGATGTTGTAGCTGTACCTGGAGATCAACATCCCTTACCTAAACATACGGAGAAATGGCTTCCCAAGTTTGACCCTAACTCAAAACAAATCGCTGAAGATCACATTAAAAAGTTTATGTTATCCATAAGACTCCGCAATGTCGAGCATGAAGACGTAGTTTGTAGGTTGTTCCCCTACACTTTCGAGGGAAATGCCTCTACATGTACTTTGCCCAACAACCTCATACCATTGTATCTTAGGAAAAGTTTGAGTCATGCTTTCCGGAAAAGTTCAGAGACGGAAAGCCTCCGAAAGTCCTAGTCATTGAGATTTCCAACTTAAGAATGAACCCAGAAGAAAAAGTTAAAGACTTTAATCAAATATTCTTAACACTTAAGAACCGAATGCCTACAAATTCCATGCCTGTCAAGAATCTTATAATAGCATACTATACTAAATCCTTACATCAAAGTATAGCTATTTGGGTTAAATGATCTAAGAAAGCCACGTTGTTAGAAGCCTTCGAGGAGGCTAGCCAGTTTGAAAATAACATACTTAGTCTAAAAGCCACTGCTAGCAACAAAACAAAGACTAGTTCTTCTTCCAAAAAGAAGATTGAAATCCTCCCTAGACCTACTCAAAGTAAAAAACAACCTGAAAGCTTTGATTTAGAAAACTTAGATAAAGTCGTTCAAAAACTATCGAACCAAGTTACAGATTTGAAAAGGACGACCAAAGAAGATTCTTCGAGAAAAGGGCCTTACAAACCCCCATTCAAGAAGCCTTTCCCAACCAACCGACCTAATCCAACCACCGAGGGCCTTAATCTAGAAAGTCTCCAATACGCCCTTCAAACAATTCTAGAAGCCCGGGATAACTTGATGCCTCCTGAGATTCCTGAGGAGGTAGTTGAACAAGAGACAGTTCAAGAATAGGAGTCTTCTCCAAATATTTTTGGACACTTCTCGGATAGCATCTTTCAAGCTAACTTCGAGACAATCCATCCCTATAATAGTAGGAGTAAGACAAGAAACAAACCTTCTGCCGAAAACACTACGACTTCGCCTCCAAAGCAATCTAAACCAGATGAGACTAAACAGATTCATGTGAACCCCAACTTAGATTATGATGTAGTTGAAGATCTTAAAACGTTAATGGATAACATTTATGTTTATGAGTTATTGAAATTTCCGTCTTCGTTACAAAAAATGCTACAAAACATCGCAGAGAATGGAAAAAATGGTAATTCAAGTGGTAACAAGGTTGTTCAGAACAAAGTTCCTCAGAAGAATTCCACAAAGAATAATCTTGATCCTCATGATAAAGTAAGCCTTCCTGTGAATAATGTAAATAATGTAAATAATGTAGATAAACTAGCTTTAGAGACTGCGAGTAAAAAGGCACAAACTACTACCCTTAGCACTCGCAGAAATGTACCTCCATTTTTGTTAACTTTCGAAATCTTTAATAGAAACGTGCACAATTGTATGGTAGACTCAGGAGTGTCATCCAATGTGATGCCATGGTCTGTGTGTCAGAAGATTAACATTGAAGTTGAACCCTCCACCTTGAAAATCATACAACTTGATCGAACTAGTGTTAAAGTTATAGGCGAATTAAGAAATGTGCTTATAAGATTATCGTCTAACCCCAAGATTCATCAAGTTATTGATATTATTGTTGTGGATATTCCATAAGTGTATGGTATGTTTTTAAGCAGGGACTGGTCGGAGCAGCTACACGACTATTTCACGACAGACTGGTCTCACCTATGGCTTCCAAAGAACGACAAGCCCAACAAGATCAAGGTAAATCGTGAATGCTACCTTAAGTTCACGGTCACAGATTTGAACGATCCCAACGAACCATTTACACCCACTGTTGATTCACCCAAAGTACAAGGGATTGATACCTTTTTCAGTAATTTCATGGCTGAGGCTTCAGCTATCACCAATCCAGAACAACAATCCGAGATTGTAGCATACATGCAACCAGCAGCTTCTACACAATGGTCTCATGTACCAGATAAAAATCAAATTTGGTCTCTTTATTTTGACGAGTCAAAGTCCAAAGAAGGAGTTGGTGCAGGCTGCGTTATTATCGATCCGGCAGGTAAAAAAACATTGATTGCATGTAGGCTAGAATTTGAATGTACTAATAACACTACAGAATATGAGGCTTTACTGCAAGGTCTCAGAAAATATTTAGATATGAACATTCAAAACTTGACCGTCTTTGGTGATTCTGAAATAGTGGTTAGACAGGTAAGAGATTCTATCCACTGCCTATCTCCGCATCTTAAAAGGTACCAATCCGAGGTATGGAATTTAATGAATAAATGTCCTGCTTTCAATATAAATTCTATTCCTAGATTGAATAACTCTGAAGTTGATCTATTAGCTAACATAGATTCCAAACTCTTTCCTGTAGAAGGCTTCTCCCCAGATGCATTCTCCGTTGAACTGTTGTTCCAGCCATCCGTTCCTGACAGCATCATGAACTGGAGAGTCTTCGACAACGATCAACAGATTATTAGCTTTATGCATATGGAAGAAACTTTTCAAGGCGCGGTGATAAACGAACGCATGCATGACGAAAATTTGCGCAATTTCACGGTAATACCAGATCCGAGAACTCGTGAATCTTCATCGGACATGGTAAATTTGATCCCTAAATCTGTAGTTAGATTAGAGAAATTTTATGATCTTCAAGATAAATTCAAAAAATCCGTCAACTGTAAAACCAACAGTTCCTCATTATCATATGAAAAAGTAAACTTAAGGACTAAGGACAATCCACAGTGCATTAATCTAGGGGTAGGATGTTTTGAACAAGAAAAAGCTTCATTTATTAAATTGTTCAAAGAATTTAAAGATTTCTTTGCATGGATGTATGATGACCTTAAAACTTTTGACCCTAACATCATACAACATGTCATTCCTATGAAACCCCAAACCTCGCCCTTTCAATAGAAATTGAGAAAAATGCACCCTAATCTTGAACCGACCGTAAAAAAAGAATTAAATAAACTCCTAAATGCTAAGATTATCTTCCTTGTTAGTCACACTTAATGGGTTTCTAACCTTGTCCCTGTCCGGAAGAAAAGTGGGGAAATCCGACTATGTGTCGATTTCCGAAACCTTAATAGAGCATCTGATAAAGACAACTATTCTGTCCCACCCATGGAATAGATCCTTCAACAAATATCTGGTTTTGAGAGGCTATCCTTACTGGATAGTTTCTCAGGGTACAACCAAGTCCTGATGTCTCCACCAGACCAACTTAAAACTACCTTCTGCACCCCGTGGGGCACCTATGCTTATCGAAAAATGCCCTTTGGATTGATTAATGTTGGTGCCACTTTCCAGAGAGTGATGGACATCGCTTTCTGGGGATTAATCAATCAGTCCATCGTAGTTTACTTAGATTATGTGACTGTATTTTCTAAAAACAAAACCGATCATCTAGCTCATTTAAGAGTCGTTCTACAGTGATGTCGTAAATACGACATTTCCTTGAATCCTAAAAAATCCATCTTTGTAGTAGAACAGGGTAAACTCTTAGGATTTATTGTGTCGAGCAAAGGGATGATTATTGACCCCGAAAGGACCCAAGTCATCTCGAAACTTCCCCCTCCTACATCCAAAGAATCTATGCAGTCTTTCTTAGGCTAGATAAACTTTGTGAGGAGATGCGTCCCCAATTTCTCCGAAATGGGCAGACCTTTACAGAATCTAATTAAGAAAGACGCCCAATATCATTGGGGACCCTTAGAAAATCAAGCTTTTAATGCAATAAAGAAGGCCATAATAAACGCTCCTTCTCTCATGAGCCCCGACTTTTCGCAAGACTTTACTCTCTACACTTTTGCTTATGACCGTTCCTACGCCGCTGTCCTAACTCAAACGAAGTACCCATTGTCTTTATGAGCTCTGCTTTCAAAGGTGTTGAACTTAATTACCCAGTGGTATATCAGCAAGCCTACACTATTTTTAAAGCACTCAAGCATTTCCCGTCTTATCTTTTGAAATCTAGGATGAAAGTCATTGTCCCTTACCCAGCCGTTAGGAACCTGTTAGTGCAGAAAGAACTAGGAGAAAAGAGAGCTAACTGCGTTACCTCCTTGCAAGAGTATGACATAGAAATTACCCCAGCTCAAATAGTGAGAGGCCAAGGGTTTCAAGTTAGTCATTGACTAAGCCGTAGGACAACAAGAAGAAAATGATATGTCAAACCTAGGACAACACAATCAAAATGCAATCTATTGTGCACAAAACTCTGTTAGTCCTTGGTATGATGACATAAAATTCTATCTTGAACATGGGTCAACCCCCCATCACCTGGACCCCACTAAAAGAAGAGCGTTGATATTAAAGTCTGTCTCCTTTCATTTGGTCAATGGTATCATGTTTCATCAAAATTTTGATGGTGTATCTATGCGTTGTCTTGAGAAAGACGAAGCAGAAAAAGTCTTACTAGAATTGCATGTAGGAGAAGTTGGTGGTCATTTTGGTGGTGATACCACTGCTCATAAGGTTTTGAGAGCCAGTTATTACTGGGCCACTCTTTTTAGAGACGCCCATGCCTTGTGTCGTAAGTGTATTATTTGTCCAAAAGCATCAGGGCGGTTACAGAAACCAGCCTTTCCTTTGCAGCCTGTCTTAGTAGACTCTCATTTTCAGCAATGGGGCCTTGATATCATAGGTCCAATCAACCCTCCATCCTCAAAACAACATAATTTTATCATAATAGGAACAGATTACTTTACCAGGTGGTCTGAAGCTGTCACGTTAAGAACTGTCAACACCAGTCAGGTAATTGCCTTTTTAAATTCGAATATTATTACTCGTTTTGGTATCCCTGACTGTTTAGTATTCGATAACACTTCTTACTTTTCCTCTCTTGAGATGAGTGAGTTCTCTTTGGAAAAAGGAATTAAATTGAAGTATTCTTCTAGCTATTACCCCCAGGGCAATGGATTGGCAGAATCACCAAATAAGAATCTGATTAAAATCATCAAGAGAACGGTGGCTGAAAATCACAAAAACTGGCACAATGCACTGTCTCATCCTTGTTGTTGGAGGATATGAGACGAAAGAACATGGAATGACATAGCACAAATGAATTATCTGCAAGAGGACGCTCCCAGGAAAGAAATATATATATTTCATAAAGTGGGAGATCTAATTATAAGGGAAGAGCTAAGCCTCCCAAAAAGTTTGTAAAGGTATGTTGGAGATGTGGAAAAGAAGGGCACTACAAGAAGTAGTGTAGATCCAAAGTTGAGAAAAATAAGGGATCTCAAGAATATCCTTCTACATAAGAAAATACCTCCAAGGAATAAGGAGGGGATGTGTACTTTTCTTCTTCAAGAACACATGTAGATCATGATGCATGGTTGGTTGACTCAGGTGCATCCTTTCATATGACTCCCAACAGGGAGTGTTTATGTGATTATGAAAGGTATGATGGAGGTAATTTTTTCCTAGGTGATGATTCAAAAACCATAGTCATAGGACGAGGAAAAATAAATTTGAGGATCATATATGGAAGGATTATAACACTTCATGGTGTTCTACAAATCCCAGGTTTGGCGATAAATTTGAGTTATGTAAGCAAAATGGACGATGCAGGGGTAAAAACAATATTTGAAAATTACAGGATGGTTCGAGGAGCAATGGTGTTACTGAAGGGAGTTCAGTTTGGAACTATGTATAAGATGCAAGGAATCACTATTAGTGATGGGTGTAATAGTTCCATTTTTCATGATATTGGAGTTGAAGAAGAAAGAAATCCTATAGTATCTAGAGAAAAGGTTATGCTTTGGCATAAAAAACTGGGGCATATTGAAGAGAAGGATCTTTGAATACTACACATAAAAGGTATGGTTGAAGGTATGTTTAACTTCTCTCTGGATTTTGATTTCTGTGAAAATTGTATATACGGGAAGAAGAATCGGGTAATATCCCCCTCTGGTGCAACGAGGGTAGAAGGAATTTTACAACTAGTTCACAGTGATGTTTTTGGACCTGTGTTGGTCCCATCATTGGGAAAATCTATGTACTATGTCTCATTTATAGATGAATTCTCGAGGAATACTTGGATATATTTCCTCAGGAAGAAATCTGAAGTCTTCGACAGGTTTAAAGATTTTAAGGCTCTTTTTGAGAATCAAACAGAGAAAATAATTAAGGTGTTGAGGAAAGATAATGGCAGATAGTTCTGCGAGAATGAATTTGAATAATTATTTAAGAAGTGTGGTATATAAAGGTAGAAGACTACTCCATATACACCTCAGAAGAATGGAGTTGCATAAAGGATGAACATGACATTGATGGAAAAATCAAGGTGCAAGTTTACTGGTGTCGGGTTAGGGAAATAATTTTGGGTAGAGCCAGTGGGTACTGCATGCTACCAGATCAATAGATAACCCTCATCAAAACTAGATGTCAAGAATCCACAAGAGGTATGGAATGGTAATAAACCTTATCTCACACATCTCAAGGTATTTGGCTATGAGGCCTATGTTCATGTTCCAAAGGAAAACAAGAGTATGCTAGATAAGAAGGATGAAAAGTGTTATTTTATTGGGTATAAAGACAGTATCAAAGGCTATAAGCTTTGAAACCCAGAAAATAAGAAGGTTGTCTATAGTCAAGATGTGGTATTTAGAGAAATGAAGGATGTTTTTAAACAATAATTCCTACTAATTAAGGAAGAACTAGAGAAAATAGAGTTTGATTTAAAGAATGACGAACCAAACTCTACAAAATAACAAGAATCAGAAGAAGAAGATCCTCAAACTCCAGTATTGAGGAGATTGTTTCAAGAAAGAAGGCTACCAGAAATGTATACTCCATTTGATTTTTGTTCGAATTTTTCTTTGTCTATTAATGATGATGATCCTAGAACTGTCAGGGAGGTAGTGGATTCAGAGGATGGAAAGCTCTGGAAAAAGGCCATGGATGAAGAAATTGAAGCCTTGGATAATAATGAGGCTTGGGATCTAGTGGAGTTGTTGATTGGAAGAAATCCCATTGGAAACAAATGGGTATTTAAAAAGGAGCTAAATGCAGAAGGAAAAGTGGAGAAATACAAAGATCGGTTAGTAGAAAAGGGTTATTCTTAGGTTGAGGGAATTGATTTTTGTGATATTTTTCCTCGTGTTTCCAATTAACTTCTATAAGATTTATGTTATCTGGTGCTGCTGCATTTCATTTTGAAGTAGAACATATGGATGTGAAGACAACATTCCCACATGGGGATATGGAAGAAGAAATCTATATGAAGAAACCAGAAGGATTTGTTGTGAAGGGAAAGAAGGAGATGGTATGCAAGATGAAAAATTCCCTGTATGGTTTAAAAAAATCACCATGGATGTGGTATAAAAAATTTGATACTTATATGCTAGGACTTGGATTCACAAGAAAAAAAAAAGAACATTGTGTGTATTTTAAATTAATTGGCGATTATTTGATTTATTTGATCTTGTATGTGGATGACATGTTGTTGATATGAAACAACAAGGAGATTATCCAGGATTTGAAAACTCAGTTGTCCTCTAAATTTGACATGAAGGATCTTGTGGCTTCAAATTTCATTTTGGGCATGGAAATTAAAAGATATCGAAAAAAGAGGAAACTTTTGTTAAATAAGAGAAAATATATCAAGACAGTATTGCAGAGGTTTAATATGCAGGAATGTAAACTGGTGAAGGTTCCTATTTATGTTGGTGTAAAGTTATATGTGGATCAGTGTCCCAAGACACAAGAAGAGGAGGAGGACATTTCTCATGTTCCATATGCGAGTGTAGTTGGAAGTTTGATGTATGCAATGATCTGTACTAGACCGAACATTGGGCATGCAGTGGGAGATTTGAGCAGGTATATGTCAAAACCAGGGAAGGAGCAATGGACAACATCAAAAAGAGTTTTCATGTATTTTCATGGCACTTCTAGCTATGGATTGTGCTACCAAGGAAGATAAGGATTGGACAAAGTGTTGGATATACATGGATTTGTGGATGTAGAATCGGATGGAGATATGGATCATAGGAGATCTACAAGTGGGTATGTGTTTAACTTGTTTGGAGGAGAAATCAATTGGATGAGAAAAATACAAGTTGTAGTCAAACTTTCAACCACATAAGATGAATACATGGAAACCACTCATGCAAGTAAGGAAGTAGTATGGTTACAAATATTTTTTTTTGGTATTGGGTTGGAACAACAAGCTATAAGGATAGATTGTGACAATCAGAGTGCAATGTTTCTAGCGAAGAACCCGACTTATCATTCAAAGACAAAGAATAATGATACTCAATATCACTTTGTGAGAGACATGGTTGAAGAAAAGAAAGTGTTGTTGATGAAAGTGGACACTTTGAAGAATGAAATAGATTCATTAACAAAATATGTGAGAACTCAGAAGTTCTCTTGGTGTAGAGGATCCATGGGCATTGCTACCCTCGATTGCTAACTATGTAACCCTGTAACCCCCTGTATGCAATGAAAACAATGAGTGGGATAATGTTGGGTATTTGTTATATTCTTTGCATGATTAGTAGTGTCTACATTGCTCCAGGCGCGCAGGGGGGTTTGAAGGGGGGTGATAGCCTCCAAAGTGGGGTTAGGGGGAAGCGCCCCCAAGAATATTTGTTTTTCCTTCGGTAAATTGTCACATTTTTACCTCATTTTTTGTGTCTCCTTGATTTTCGTGTCCATTGTTGGGCAGTTTTTCGACACATGGTTTTTTCTGATGGTTTTCTATTTCTATTTAAGGAATTAGGGTTGTTGACTAATCCAAGTCATTGGGTTAGGTTTTTGGATGTCGATGGCTCCTATATGTATATTTTATTTTAAACAATGGATCACTGTGAATGAATATAGAATATGTTGGTTTCCCAGTTTGGGTTTCCAGGGGAAAAATATTTGTGTAATGTTTGTATTTTCCATTGCATATTTTTTGTTCTTTTACTGAAAATTTGTTTGCAGTAAATGTTGTACAAGGTTAAAATCTATAGGAAAGAGACCCAAGAAGACTCAACAACCAACCAAACTCACCCAACAAACACCAAAATGAACGAGCAATACTAAAGAGCTAATGTAGCCGGTTGTTTGAGGAAAAATCGCATATGTACGCACCCTAAAGGAGGAAAACTCATGTATGTATGCATCTGTCAAGGGAAAATCTTGTATATATAGAAAACACTGTCAGGGAAACGGTTAAGAAAATAAATTCAGATGCAAATTAAAAATAGGTTTTCAAGCAATCAGGCAACAAGGAAAATCAGGCTAATAGAGAGAAAATCAAGGAGAAAACACTCCAAATGCCCCCAAAAAAATCATTCCCCAGTATGGTTGCCAATTTTGTTACGAGGAAAATATCTCTATGGCATGGGGAAAACCACAACATATGGAACGACATGTATAAATAAACACTAATCCAAAGTATGATATATAAATGAAATGCTAACAAGATAAGCCCAAGATCCTACCTCAGCTAGACGTTCGATCAAGACCACCATTGAGGATGAAACTCAAAGCTTTATACCTGCAACTTGTCCTAAAAAACCAATATACGCAAGCATATGGTGATAATATATAATGTTAGCACACAGATACGCATAATCCATTAACATATATGAAAAATATGCACATGGAATAATAATTCAAATATTTGCAATATATCAATTGGACGAGAAAATAATATTTCTATTAAAATAATCAAAAGATGTATATAGGTGAAAAACTTGTATAAAGACACATATCAAAACCGAGAAACTAAGTCCCTATAGTTGGGCCTCCACCACTTCAATCCTCCACCAAAGGAAATCTCATATAAAGGAGACAATGAGGTTCTCCATCGCAAAGAAGGAAGAGCTTGGGGATGAACAAGGAGTTCAAACTTGCAAGGATGAAGGGATGTAGACTCAATATGAAGTGAAATTTCTCTAGAGTGTCTTCACTCTCCAATTTGAATTATTGAATCTCCTTCAAGGCTTGGATATGGCTCATTTTATAGCCTTCAAATGGAACTGAAGAGTCAATTCAGAGCGTTTCTAGTATATGGAAGGTCAAGAATCATGTATCTCATGACATGGCATGGAAACCTGACATAATTTTTAACTTTGAGCAACAAACCCGATGTATGTGGGTTGTAGTGGAGAAGCTTCCATATACGCTTGTTGTTTAACTTATAGGGTGCGTATATGTGGAAAAATGTTCCTTTTTGTCTCTGGAAGGTACAAAGGGGTCTTCAAGTCTCAATAGGGAAATGGAAAGGCCATCCAAGCAAGTTGCATGGGGTGAGGAAATTTTTTCTAAAACAATCTCTGAGACCCTTTCAATAGTGAGAGTGCTCTTCATTAATCTCAAATGTAAAAAATTACAATGAAATCAATTACCAATTTTGAATTCAATCTCCAAATATTCTACTTCAACCTAAAAAATAGAGGTTACTATTGAATTTCTCTCGAAAATTTGAGAAAAATGAGTCTAAACTCGACTATGTTCTGAACAAGCTCAAATGACCCCCTTCTTCACGCAAAAACAATGCACTAAAACTCTCATACAAGGCAATATGAACTAAGATCTTCATAAAAAAAATATTAGCACAAAACATATATCACCATCATGCTCCTCTAAAAAAAAAGAGAAGAATGGGTATGAACATGACTATGTTTGGAAAAAATGCTCAATGTTACGCAAAAGGAGACAAACTCAATGTACTTTTCCCACTTGGCATGCATCCCATTTCACTGCACTATCATATTTTCGTACTATCAACACAAACATATACTCTGTACCCTACACACCCGCCATACCTTTCCTCTATCTAGGTTCTAGTTTATATAGGACGTGACTGACCAACCCATGGCCCATTCTTTGTGCTAATGTAGGCATCCACATTAACTGATTTTTTGTTGGCTTTTTATAACCAACCTAATGTTATGGTGTAGTGTTTAAAATTTTGGAATATTTGGCGGGAGTTCCAGGGTTCAAACCCCACGGAGTCCATGTAATATGTATAATATAGTTTATATTTTGGAATTTGTTGAAACCATATGACATCTTGGCTCATCCTTCAGTGCACAAATTTTGATTCCCAAGACAACTTGGGATTCTAGAAGGTACCACATCATGCCATTTGATTGGTCCACATGGAAGCCTATGATTGGTTCTTATTTCCACCTGGTGTATGACCTTGCTACGTTACTGCCTACTGTGTCGCCATTGTACCTTCCATGTCATCATATGGTAGGCCACGTGTCACCCTGATAGTGGTGCCACATGGACCATACATTATACCATGTCATTTATATGGATGACACATGGCACTTGACAACTTGGTCCAAATGAGTGATGACTCGTCTTGATCTGGGTGACACATGGCATCTCCTCGTGCTACCATATCAACATGATGACTTCATGCTGATGTTACCTATCCATGTGTCACTCTCTAAGTTTTCCACCTGTCATACAAATGATGACATCTTTAAATCTATGGAAGGACAAGTGTCATCCTATGATTCTTCCAACTCAACAGTATGAACGCCACATGGTAGTTTGTCATGCTTCCACATCATGATGTTGACGTCAACAGTACAAACTGCCATGTCATCATTTTTCCCTGTATTTTTGAAAATTTCTAAAGGCCGTAACTTTCTCATACAATGTCCATTTGAAGTGATTCATGCATTGTTGGAAAGCTCTCATCAATATATACACAATGAGTTCCTTCTCAAGAGCATTTGAGATGATCAAATTTGATCATTTTGGATCCTCTTAGATATCTTTGAGTGTTCTAGATCCTCTTGGATCACACCTTCCCACTGACAAACTTTTGGTCCTCGAAAAGTATGGATTATTCAACAACTTAGTGACCATAACTTATCTTCACTCTTCCACCTTACTGAATTTCTTTTCATGGATTATTCAACAACTTAGCGATGATAAAATTATTCACTCTTCCACCTTGCTGAAATGCAATTGGATTGATTTCCATCTCGACCTTGATGTTTGCCTTGGATCTTCATATTGGATATGGATTTTATATCCTTCTTGAACTTTCATAAGCTCAAGAAAAATAATTTAGATCAATGTACTTCTTTTTAATTCTCTGGAACATGGCTATGACTCTATCTCTTGACAATAAATATAACTCTAGCTCTTTCTTATTGCTACTGGTGCTAGTTTCTGGCTATAGATCTAGCTTTGGTTTTGTCTCATTGATTCCTTCATTATAGAATTCTTCTGACTGACTCTCTTCTCTGCAACATCTAGATCTTAATACCGACTCAACATTCACTCCAATATCCTTCTCTTATGGAGATAGTCCATCTCGAAAATAATAAAACCAAGTCGAATGTTGACATATGCCCCACCCATATTGGCTTAACTGTTCATGCACTTCTTGATGAATCTGTAGGATTTTCTGAATGAATTCCATGTTCATTTCATCTCTCCTACCTTGAAAGAAAAAACCCAAACATGTTTTCCACAAACATCTATACCGTTTGACTTGCTTGTGTACAAGGTATACATCTTACATGAACATGGCATAACATCTTGGATATGTTCATAGCATAAATAATACATCTTACATAAATATTTTACCTCCTATATTTACACAAACACTATTTATTTACCATCTCTAGGAAGACTTGCATAGCTATGATGCTCTTCTCGCTCCCAATCTACATGTTCCAATGCTTTCATTCTTTTGTTCTTTCACCTTTGTACTTCAGAATATGAATGATATTACATAGGAAATCCAATCCATATGCATTTCATTAGCTGAAAATAATATAGCAACAATTGTCTACACTACTATCTAAAGGCTTTAGAAATGCTTACAAGATCCCTCTCTCTCAAAATTCCCCAATAGCAGCTAATAAATCCCAAGGATTCAGAATCCCTACAAGACTCCTTTCAGTCTTGAAATTTTCTAAGGAGAAGCTAATAAAGCCTTCTATTACAACAATGGAAACATTATTTAGAAGGTATTTACTTATGCATACTACTTTTTCTATCTACAAATATTCATATTTACAAACTATTTTCCAAAATTGAATCTTCTCTCTGAAATTGTTTCATGGAAACCTACATAGGAGATCTAGCTAAAGAAAGCACAAATAAATCTTATCAAGAAAAGAAGAGAGATTCAATATGAAAGAATGAGAAAATATATTCACACTACTACAATGAGATGATGATTGATACATAGATCATGATCAATATGATACAATGAATGAGTGGAATACACTCATATATAGGGAAAAACATTCCATAATTAAGAAAAACAATCAAGCAATTAGCTTTCCTTTGGAATGCATGCATGCATAATAGTGATGGTAAAAATAGAAAGTCTAAAATAGAACTATTCAATTAACTCCCACTAAACTAATGTGTCGAAAATAGAAATTTCTCCAACACCTGCCCTGAACATCACTATGGAGTAAAAAATGAATCCCGACTACTAGGCCATTTTAGGTACTCATGTACAATGCAACTAATGAACACTGAATAAAAGTGAGGAAAGAGGGAAAACCATGTCCAAACAAACCACCCCCTCAAAATATAATGTATCAAAAGAAGAAAATGGCAGTTGTTAGGCAATTGTGTTCTTCACTGCAAGACGATCCTACAAAGTCTAAAACTTCGGCTCACTGAAAGTCTTCTTGAAGTGGTAGAAATATTTATGGATCTGATGAAGTCCTTTGGCAACCTGTCGGGCCTTGTACATCTTGATCCTGTGGATCCATCTACACCTAAAATTATTCCTTTCTAGTGGAAGTGGAACCAAATTCCAAGTCTGGTTTTGTAGGAGTGAGTCATACTCCTTCTGCATGGATGATTTACATAATGGATTTCCCACAACCCTATTGTAGTCCTGTGGATCAGTAAATTGAACCATATAACAATGCATGGGCATCCCTGGTTCTGAAGATGAAAGTACATGAGAAGGATCCTCATGCTGAGATCGAGTCATCCTCGAATCCAATGGATTACCTACAAGGTTGTCTCTTTCCTGAAGTGTGGTGTGTTCCTTCTTGGGCATCTACTGAAGCTTCAGTGGTGGCTTCTTATTTGGCTGTACTACCTGCTTATTTTCATGTATAGAATATGAGTGTATGGAAATCTCTGATGTCTGAAACTGATGGAAGAACAAGAGTATATGCATGTTGCACTGGAGGTGCATGCAAAGTACTCTCCTTATGTGTAAGTAGAGTAGAGGAGTCATCATTAGAAAACTTAGTGAATTTATACAACCTTGACTTGTGATCCATATCACCAATTGCAATGATGGAATTGTCATGCATGTCAATTACTAAAACTGACTCTGATGTAAATTCAACCTTTTTACCTTTCTGAGTGATATGATAAACTGAGAGAATATTCATAGAGATAATTGGAACACGCAGAACATTCTCAAAACTTCCATTGTGGAGTTCCACTCTCCCTTCTCCTGCTACTGCTACTGAAGTATCATACCCCATGAGAATAGGGGGTCTTGAGCATGGAATCAAAGAAGAGAAAACTTACTCTTTCGCAGCCATATGATGGGATGCACCAGAATCTATAATCCATGAATCATATGAGGAAATAATTGAAACCAAAGTGATTACCTCTCTTAGGAGCATGATCTTCTTCCTTTGGCTTCTTGACTCCCTCTGGAATGAATTTTCCAAGGTTGTTCTGTTGAAGTACATGTGCCATAAGATCGATTTGTTTTTTCATGCATGTGGATTCTTCATGATTCGGTTTATTGCAGTAAGTGCACTTCTTTCCCTTCTTCTTCTTCGAATCTTAAGAGTCTCTGGAACCTGAAGAATCATTGAAGGGTTTGGAATATCCCTCCTTCCCATTCTGTTTGGATGACCCTTTTCCATCGTGCATGGTGAGTACATATTCTTTGGGATATTTCACGAGGACCATTTGTATGAGTTTTGTCCTCTCTTGTGTAAGAGACTCAATGAACTGAGCCAACGTAGGCATTTTCCAATTTGTTCCAAAAATACATCTGCCAAAATGGAAATTGGAGACATATACAGTGTATTCTGGTCCTAGCTTGGCCAAGATTGTTAGAATAAGTTGTTTCTCTTGTGTAGACTTGTCAATACCACATTCACCCAAGCTCAAAATAGAAATATTTAAATTTAGTAAAGAAATCCTGTATAATATGAAAACTTTTAGTGTCTAATGTATTCAACTCTACCTCAAGCATATGACCTCGCATCTCATCCTGCTTTCGAAAGAGTCCTTCCAGGGTGGTCCAAATCGCGTTTGGAGTCTTGCATGTAGAAACATGGAACCATAAATCAGTGGAGATTAACTCAAGAAGTAGTCTTGTGGCCTCATCTGTACGGTTCACCCATCTCATCTTCTCAATCGCTGATGTAGGTTTTGTTTCTGTCGCCATCGTCAAATTATACAGTCATTTCCTTTTGAGTTGGAATACTTCCTTGGGATTCCAATCAAAATAATTGTATGGTGTGAGGATTACACCCAAGTTTGACTGTAAAATAGTTGTCCTATCCATCTCTCCCACTGTTTCTAAGAACCCCTAAAAATTTACTCTCAATCTACAAGTGAAAAATTAAGAAATCACGACAGAAAGGGCACTTTAAGTGAAAATTCATATCAGTTTTAGAAGGCTATCTTGCAGCTTACTTTTTGAGAAAACGGTGAGGAATATCACCAAACGGTTGAAAACCCACTTCCAAAATGGGTCGATTTACTTCTCATGTGGGTCGTTTCCTCAAAATATTAATATGTTTGGGAGAAATCAATGTAGAAAGGTACAACCATGGATTCATATCAGTTTCAGGAGACTATCTTGTGACTTACTTTCTGAGAAAACGATGAAGAATATCGCCAAATTATTGAAAACCCACTTCTAAAATGGGTCTATCTACTTTAAATGTGGTTTGTTTCCTCCAAAACGTAATATTTTGGGAGGAATAATCGCTGAAAGGTACGACCATGGATTTAGCTCGCAGAAACTCTGACTTTCCTTATTCTTTGGCTTGTATGGCTTTCTCCAAGCAACATAGATATGATACCATGTCATTGTTTCATGGAAACCTGCATAGGAGATCTAGATAAAGCAAGTACAAACAAATATTATCAAGAAAAGAAGAGATATTCAATATGGAAGAATGAGAAAATATATTCACACTACTCCAATGAGCTGATGATTGATACATAGATCATGATCAATATGATACAATGAGTGAGTGGAATACACTCATATATAGGGAAAAACATTCCATAATTAAGAAAATAAATCAAGAAGTTAGCTTTCCTTAGGAATGCATGCATGCATAATACTGATGGTAAAAATAGAAAGTCTAAAATAGAACTAGTCAGTGAACTCCCACTGAACTAGTGTGTCAAAAATAGAATTTTCTCCAACACTCTCGATACCTATCCAGGGACGGGATAGGTTGATTCTTCATGGACTCATTATTTCCATAGTGTTGGAAGGAGTCTCACAACTTCCTATCTCTAATAATGCCTCTAAAAATGTGTAACACCCCATATTTTGACCTTAGGTAGTTAGAACATTGTTGTTTACTAATCTTAATAATTCAAAGTTTAGCATTTGTTTGGAGTCAGTTAGACTTTGTTAGACATTGAGATGTGTACCTCAAGACCTATTTGTATGTTACATGATATATGCTCATGACAAAGATAGTTATTTGATTATTTAAACATGAAAATTAAAATGGGTAAGTTCGGTACATGTATACCAATTCAAGTTATGTTGTGAATGTATAATAGATGCAATGCATGATGTAAATAGGAATGCATTTCTTAATTGAGCATCAATGAAAATATGGATTCTTATATAAATTTGCGATGTATCTGCATCAATATGTGTTATTGGTGAACTAACCTACAGGATGATGAGCTATGTGATAGCCAAATGACTATAGCATTGAGGTAACTGGGATGTCGTAGACATCAAGAAGATATTGTATGCTATAATTTGTACTTACTATTTAATTTATGATTCGAAATATTACTATGATCTAAGGTAAGTGTGGTTTTGACAGGATGCACAACTTACCCAGAGTGGATGTTTGATGATGTGACTCTAAGAACAGTAGTTTCACGGTATGGCTTGATGTAGGGTGTTGACCCTAGTTCTATGAGGAGGGGTGGAGGTATTTCCCACCGTTTATCCTCTGAAACATAGAGTCGTGGGAGGGTTGTGTGAAGTCAGGCTCCCCTAGACGTGTGATGACGACTGCTAGTTTCCTGTTGGGAAAGCTTGGTCGAGATGTATGACACTTTCGCTTACGAGTTCTGTATGGAGTTAGGTCAATATAGTTGGCGCTCCATCTTAGTCCAACAGAGAAAAGGATAGGATGGAAGATGGAAGTAGGTTAGGAAGGAAGAATGCTTTGATGTTAGTTGAGAATACCAATTGGGGATTAGAGATTCCACTATTGTTTACTCACTTGGTTCCTACCATGTTTAAAACCCTCTTTTATTTCCTAGTGATATTTTAAGTGTAAAAATGAGTTATTGTTGAATTGGTGTAATTTAGTTCGTTAAGATTATTAAATGATGCATTACTTGATTTGTTGTCCTACATGTCTTGGGGATCATATAGGAACTATGCACTAGAAGAAATGATTGTTTATCATTAGTACATGCATGAAATATGTGTCTGCTAGCTATGCACACATACCCTACCCATGTACACTAGTATAAGTAATTAATGTATTAATTATTAAAGTAAATTATTAACTATTTAATTGAATGTTTATCAAATATGTAAATTATATTGCATACAAATATCTAGAAGCATTAAATACTTTCTTGACTTTGATAGATGATGGGTGTGATGAATTAAATGAGCATGGTGGAGTGTTATGTACATTTTCGGAAAAATTATCAAATAACATTTATTATCTAGCATGAGAATAAAGACTATTTATTTTATTTATTGTTGGTTAATGCAAGTCATTTATATTTACTTTTATTTCAATATTTTCCCAAAATATCTAGATATGGAAGGTTGATGGATAATAATGAGGGCGTTGAGGAGACTTGGGGAAGTGTGTATGGAAACTTGATAAATAGGGAGGAGAAGTAGAGAGGAGGAGGAGGATGGGGAGGTTTGAGCATGATGAGAGGTTGTGAAATTCTTGGAAGATATGATTCTTGTGATAGTTTTCTTTGAGCATTTGTGCTTTGTTGTTCTTGGAGTCACGGGCACAGAGGGCCAAGAAACCGAAAGGTTTCTTGGAGCTAGGAATCCAGCTAGGCTCCTAGTTGGGAGGGAGGATTCCGTTATTTCACTATGGGAAAGCGGGAAAAGATTGCTTGGAAGCGCCTAGGATTACATTGCAATTGATGAGCTTTGACAAACTAAGGAAGATGTATTTTTTAGTGGTATTTGTTGTTGATATTTTGTATATACTTTTGTTTTAAGTTGCAAATCTTAGAGTTAACCTATTACTTATTTCATCATTCTATTTAGATTTATCGTTGAGCAAATGTAGAAGAATTGTGTAAATGAAATGAAATTATG
>ML780846.1:197399-212540 GCA_009831015.1 Picea engelmannii
TGGGATGCATTTTCACTTTCAGGTGTCTTCTCTGTTACGAAATTTTTCAATACTTCCATGATCTCCCCTTTTAAACCATCTATCTTAGTATCCAACTTAGCTTCCATTGAATCCATCAACTTAGCTTCCATTGAATCCATCTTCTTTAGTAGTTCATTTATGTCCCTATGAATTTCTTCACCTTCATCAAGAGTCCAATTAGGATTTTTTGGAGGCTTATTTGGTGTAGAAGGTCCCTTTTTTGGTGGCATGTTGGCCAAGTATCACTTTTGAATCTTGATTTTGAGGTGGTTCTGCTAGACAATATTTATTCTATTCTATCTCCCAAGTTTTGGCCCTTCTGGGTATGAAACTTTATTTTAGGTAGTTCTCTGATATTTATTCTCTACAATGCCACAGGTCTGATCAAAATTGGATGTGCCAAGTGGAATTTACGGTAACTTCCTCACAGCTTGCCGATTTTTGGCCTTTCCAGGAGATCTCACTTGTATAGCATTCCTTGCACAAAATAATTGATATCAAATTCTGAAACTCGCACCCAAAATACTACAGACTGTTCACGATCCAATGAAACCAGTCCCACTCAATTTTGATACTCTAGAAATAAGTTATGATTGTTTTACCTAGAACACCTTCTTGAGACTAGTCAATAGGACTAGTCAGATACCCTATCTTAAACAAGGTGTATCTACAAATTTAAGATGAACAAGAATATGAACTTTGTACCATAGATACCTTACTAATTTCTGCAAATTTTCTCCAGATTTCAAGGTCTGAAACGTTACATAATTTTTTTTATAGCGAAAAGTCTGCAATGACTCATTTCAGGATGATTCCAAAACCCTATCTTGTACAGGCTGTATATCCGAAGGTATAAGGCCTCAGGAGATAAATTTTGAACCCAAAGTACCTTGATCCGTCTTGTAAATATCCTCCAAGTCGTTCCTTCTGAAACCTTGCAGAAAAGTTTTTATAGAGAAAATTCCACGGTGTCTCAGATGTAGCAGCGAAACCCCGAGACCTCGAGCTCTGATACCATATGTTAAGAACCAAACATCAATATAGCATAGAAAAACCTCAAGAAAAGTACTCAACGCCTTGAAAAATAGATAATTTCAGATAATAAGCCTCTTCTATGGGGAAACCTCCTTTTACCCCACTTAAATGTTCAAGTACAAGATGATTAAAAATGAAAATGTCTCCTTTGTATATATAGGAGACTAGGAGGTATAATTACAACTAATGGCCTACAACCGACATAAATAAAATAAAATTACTAATATAATATGCCCCAATTAAGGGTTAATGAGCCAATATTAGGGCTTAACAGTTTCACTCTAGGAAAGCAAGAAAAGAATGCTTGGAAGCGCCTATGACTACATTGCAATTGATGAGCTTCGACAAACTAAGGAAGAGGTATTTTTCAGTGGTATTTGTTGTTAATATTTTGTATATACTTTTGTTTTAAGTTGCAAATCTTAGATTTAACCTATTACTTATTTCATCATGCTATTTAGATTTATCGTTGAGAAAATGTAGAAGAATTGTGTAAATGAAATGAAATTATGTTAAAACAAAGTTGTTATTGAGTATGTATAAAATGAAAGATTAATTGTTTAAACAACCTGGATGGGTGTTACAAAATTAATCTGAATATGACATTGAATATGATGTTGAATCCAAATAGCCTCTATATCCAATTTTAGGTCATCAAAGTAACCTATATAGTCTCTCCTTTATGACACCAAGAACCACCGTTGTGTCTTGAGTAGCTTTATATGAATACACTAGTACCGATCCATCTTAGAACATAAATGCATATCCTTCATCTTAGAAAGATAAAACCAAGAGTAATTTTACTTTCAACTCTAGAACATACAACATATTTTCTATCCCCAAAAATTCTCTTGACTTGAGTTGGAATCTATCCAAGTCCTCTTACTGCTTGTTTAGTGTTATTCCTAGATCCCACATATCAATTTGTGTCAATTTCTGAGAAAGTAAGGAATATTGATCTCATTCCTGTCATGTGGTGAGATGAGCCACTTTCCATGAACCATAAAAAAATATCTTCATACACTATACTGTTAAGACCAGACATTAAGAAGAATTCTCTCTTGAATCTCTCAGCAAGACTATCAACTTCTGTTGAGGATGATACCTGTCTTCTTGAAAGTGTCTTTTCATCTTCTTGGTTCTGCTTCATACATAAGTTTGGATGAAGTATCCAACACTTCTCAATTTGATGTCCACTCTTACCACAATGAGAGTAGAATTTCTTCTCCTTTCTTGGAACCACAATCATTTCTTGTCACTTTCCCTATTATCCTGTCTCAAAAAATGACCTTTTATTCTGGCCTCTTTCTTGGATGGCTTCTCCTACAAGGATTTTCTCTTTTGACATTTCACCATAAAATGGTTACCAGATCCTTATAAAACAAATGGATAAATAGACCATAAATTCATACTAATCTTAGAGGTGGGAAATGTCTTCATTCCTTCTTCGAAATGATCGCCTCTTCCTGAATATTATTTGTATTTGATCATTTTCCCTGGGATGGAAGGTAAGACCAAACTTTTATGAAGGACCTCTCCATTTGACTTTCTCCTTACTTCAACCATCCTAGATAATTCTCTATCTTGATGAGGAGAAGAACAATATTATGAATCATCTTCTTTGGTTACTATCTGTAAACTTTTTGTAGGAGATAATTTCTGTTGTAAATGAGACCTTTCCTTCTCCACTTTCCCAGATTCATGAAATTGTGTCAATATCTAGTCATTAGCTTGAAACTCTCTTTCCAATTCATGAATAATACCTCAAAGGAATTCTTCATGACATATAAATTGATCTTGAAGCCTCTGCTTCTCCTCCTCAATGGATTGTAGTTTCATCCTCAATTCATAATTCTCCTTCTGAATTTTTCGGTTCATGTCCTTCTATAGTCTTAATTCCATGAGAGCTTTACTAATGGTGTCCTTTGCAACCAAGAGCTTTGTAATCTCAAAAAGAGTCTTCAAAAATGCCTTCACCAAGCTTGAGTCTTGGACCTCATTGTTAGCGATAAAAAATGCACTGGCATTTTTGAAAGAATGATGCCTAATATTGTAGGGAATATTTGACTATCTTTCTAGGATCCAAATGCAGATTTGAAAGAACCATTGGAAAGCTTAGGATTTGTAGATGTCAATCGAATATTCAAGTATTCAAAGCAGTCTCTCCATGGCTGATAAATTTGATTTTAAAAAAATCTACGCTTTCACCAACTAACCCGTCTTGAATTTTGCTAGTTAGCTGGTGAAAGCTCTGCCTTTCACCAGCTAAGGAGCGGATTTTTGGGTAAATTAGTTGGTGAAAGCCTGTCACGGCCATAAAAACCGAATTCTTGCTTAGATTCAAGATTTTCGAGTTGGATTGGTATGAAATCTTCTTCAATAAGCTGGTTATGAATTATCAAATCAAAATCTATAGGCCATTCTTGGAGATGAAAGTCAAAAGGGAATTTTTTGACTAGATCTGATCATTTTCAAGGGAAAAATGATAGGGATCAAATGACACTTCACCCAATTCGAATTTTATCTTTGGAGGACCAAATCAAACAGCCTTGGGAGGCTAAAACTACACTTCATCAACAATCTACTACTCTTAGATATGAATTGACCTCATCTTGAGAATATCTCCTTATCTTTTGTAAATCAGTTTTGACTTTCTATTTTGAGAATATCAGATCCATTGTTTTAGGATCTGAAAACTGATTGTAAAAGGCTATAAATGCCTAGATTTTCTAAGAGTCTTGGAAGAGGTTCAAACTGAGATACATTTTTGTGCTACTGTATAGACTCTTATGATATAATAAAATTGCAGTCTCCTTTCATTTTCAATATCAGAAATATCCATGTTTCCATTTCTTTACTTCATTTCATTTTATCTTAGCTTATGAAGACTGTTATCTCTTTATTGAGCTCATAGATTTGAAGTGAAGGATTTTCTTTCTATCTTATATTAAGCCCTACACCCAACTGTATTTGGCAATCAAGATTAGTGTTCTTCATCCCCTCCTTTCAAATTACTTGATCTGATTATTGTTTCCTGAAAGCACTGTTTCTTTAGATATATGATGAGTTGTCTATTACATTTATCATTAAATACCCCATGGTTCCAAGAATACCTACACATTATTTTTAAGTTACCAAGAATCCTTAGCCTACAACCCTAAGGAGTTTCTTGGAGTGATAACAAATTGGCGTCATTTCCGGGGAGAGGAGATTGAAGCTCATCTTCCCTGGGAGACGACATAGATCTGATCTTTGATGATAGACAAAGGTTGGACACTACATTGGTTGTAATCATCTATCTAGTGACTCCATGAAGGATGAATTTGGTGGTGACTCCACTGGTATGAAATGAACAGGATCTTAGCAAATAGGTATGCATTCTGTGATTTTTCAAATATTTATGGTTTCCCTAATCCAGTGCCTAGCAGAGATGAACGGGAACACAACCTTCCCAGATTTTGAGGAGAAGAATGGGAAGTGCCAGCTGAACACTTGTTGGATTTTCATGATTTTATTGACCGACTTGAAATTATACATGAAGATGTTCAAATTAAGATGTTCAAATTTTCATTAGAAGGGATTGCTCTTGACTGGTGTCGGTCTCTTCCAAGTGCAAGTGTCTTCTCTTTGGCTGATTTTCATGCTACCTTCCATGTGTTTTGTAAAGACCATTTTTCAGATGACCTTCTCTATCCTGAATGATGTCATGATTTCAATTTGTTAAATAAGGAATCAGATAGTTATGTGAAATATGCTACAGCATAATATATATCTCACCATGATCAAGAGATGAGTGATCTTCAAGATGATAACCTTAATATAGATGCTTTTGACTTTGTACCAAATAAATCTATTGTCTTAGGCTACCAAGAAAATCTGATTATCCCTTTTGAAAACTTGAAAAGTGAAGAGAAAATTGACAAAATAACAAGTGACAGTTTCAGATCTACAGAAGCTCATGAAGGTAGCCTACGATTTCAAGATTTGCAGAGACTGGAAATTTGCAGCAAACATGAAGAGGGTGAAGAAGAGAAGAAAGAATTAGATCAGCAGTATATCATGCATGTTTCTGTGATCCAAGTTGAGCATTTTACAGTTGACATGGAGATCAGTGAAATCCATCGGCAGTAGCATGTCAATCTCCAGTTGGAACAACTACTTAAAGAGGTATTCCTTGACGTTTTTAATGACCCTATTGATGATTATTTGGAATTTATGAGCAGCATAAATCCAAAAACATTTTTGTCATATGAAGGTTGGTCTTGTCATCTTTTCAAATTGCATTACCACG
Source organism: Picea engelmannii (assembly GCA_009831015.1). Taxonomy (NCBI): domain Eukaryota; kingdom Viridiplantae; phylum Streptophyta; class Pinopsida; order Pinales; family Pinaceae; genus Picea; species Picea engelmannii. The sequence continues at coordinate 202,747 of ML780846.1, forward strand.
ATCTATGGTTTCTTTTATCTTTTGGGAAAATATCAAACATGATATTAGCAAGTCAATTACTTTCTTGGCTGCTTTGGAAATTTAGTTTTACCTGATCAATCTGCCTCTATTGGTTAGTGTAGGGATTGATAGAAGAATAAGCTTTTTTATTTGAGCAAGAAGATTACTTTTAGTTTTCTCAATTAGGCAAAGAGACTCCCCTTTTACTTTTAATGGTTGGATCTGGACCATCCTCTCCATTGTCATCTCCATGGTTGTCAGTATTACTGCTACAACTAGAGATCATGACATCATCTTTTTGGTTGCTAACTGTAACTGCATCATGCGGCTCTTGGAGATGGGAAATGGATATTGTTACTCCCATTCAGATAATACAAAGAGTGCCAAGTTTTTAGAATTTGCAGGTGTTCCAGTCATTCACCCTGATCAACAAGAGATCGTTGAAAGCTATGAGTCAAAATGTAACAAATTCTCTGTTCACAAAATCTCTACCTGTGTTGTCACAGAAATGAATGTCGACCCAATGTTTTAGAGTTCAGGGGGAAATTTGGGAAAGAATTATCTCATCACTGGTAGATCTAGAAGTTGAAACAGAAAGGTCAGTTACAACACTTCAACTTGTAGAGAAAAAAGCCAAGGGAGAAGAGAACAATCTTGGGAATCACAAAAAAAGTCTTCACCCAGGACATTGTCCACAGGTATCAATGTCAAAGTTGTTGAGACCGCAGCAAAAGTCGAGGCAGAGAGAATTGGGAAATTAAAGGCTCTAGAGGACGAGTGCCAAACTTTGAGATCCTATCCAAATTTAAGCAAGAAATTAAAAAATTGTGAAAGGCAGATTGGTGTATGATTAAGGAAAATAAATGGAACTCAAGAAAAAGTAAGGGCTAAATCAACTGAATTGCTCCAAATGATCACTGGTCCTCATATTACTCAGTGTATACTACTTAGAGGATTTGCTGTGAAGGTTGTTTCTCAATGTGAAACACAAACGCTCAGCTTGAATTCTATTGTGTTTGCCTTGGCACGTGTGATTGTGCTTGTTACTTCACAGGTTCCAATTGCAATAGATCTTGTGCTTGTTGAGTTTCATAAGGCTTGCATATTTACTATTCCAAAATATATAATGGATACTACAAAACAGTTGGATACCGAGAAGATAATGGGAAGATTGAAAGTACAGATAATTATCTGGCATGCATGAAGGCATATGTGACTCTATATGCAGAAATCATTCAGACAGACATACCAGGTGTTAACAACCTGCATGGTGTGAAGGATGGATGGGCTTGAATGGCTCAATTTCTAAATGCACTCCCTCCCAATAGATTTACAGTAGCTACTTTAGAGATATTTTTGAAGATAGCTGGTTTCTGTCTCTTTCAAGCATATCCTAAGCCTTTCACAAAAAATTTAAATGCTCTATCAAGAGATTTTATAGGTAGGCTGAAATCACAAAATAATATTGATTCAAATCCAATGATTAGAAACTTGGAGACATACTTGATATCTCAGTAATTCAGAAAAGAGCCTGAAGGACGTGCCTTGGCTATCACAGATGAGTCAAAAAGTTTACGGGCATGAGAAATATTTCTCTCTTCTTACTGGCGATACCTGGCAAGTATGCTCGGCGTTGGAAAATCGACACCTGGACACTTGTATCCTGCATTTGAGGGTTTGTTTGGCTGTGAAACATGGAAATCCGGGGCGGTTATATCATCGAATGCTTGACAACCTACAGGTTTTTGACATCTCGTGATTAATGATATAAGTGCCCGATTTTGCAAGAAGCAAATACACATTGAGGAATGAGGCATTACAACAGAAAGAGTTGTTTGTCTTGGATCGCTCTGAGGTAGAGGACGTCCATGAAATTATAGCAGGGGCATCGTGGAGCCATTTTTTTTTTTTTAAATGCAGGGGATGCTTGGTGAATAGTCGAGCAATTGCAGACTATCTTCAAGCACTTGTTGGTATAAACACACCCATGGGAGCAAGATGGAAAACAATAGGGCGCAGAAGTGTGTTTGTAGATCATTTGTATGTTTTGGTTTCTTCTAGATCGCGGGAAATTGATGGAGATAACCCTTGGCGAGGATACCCAAGAGTTCGTTTGGTGCTGTGTGTTGATATCTTATTAAATTCTGAAGGTTTCTAGAGATCATTTGGCGTGAGCATTAATCTTATTGGCAATGGCTTCTTCTTCAATGGAAATACTAGCATCTCCGTCAGTGGGCATTTTACTTTCGGGTTTTATTGGTAGGTTATCGGTAGCATTGTTCTTCACTTTATATCTGAGAAGAAAACATAAATGGAGGCAGCGGCATAAGTGGCAACACTCTAGCCATCGACGAAGATTCGGTAGACTTCAATCACAAATATACATTGCTTTGATTGCAGAGCTCCACTGGAGACATAGTATCTACAAGTCCCACACAGAGAACATTGCCTTCATATGGTAGAGTTGTTGTTGACAAAAAACACAAAGAGCATTGGCTTCATCTTGTAGAGTTGTTGCTAACCAAAAGCATGATTGCTGCAGCACAGGGAGTCGTGAGCGAAATGTTTTGGAGATATGCAAAAAATGGTATGATTGCAGAGGCCTTGAGCACCTTAAGCTATGCTACTCACCATGGATTGATGCTTGACTTGCCCAATTACAATTACCTTCTTCAAAAACTGGTAAGTTGTAATTTGTTCAGTCAAGCTCATGAACTCTATTCAGAAATGACAAGCAAAGGTATTTCCCCAGATTCATCTACTTTCGATTCCCTGGTCATTTGCTTCTACAAACAAGGGAATTTCTAGCAGGCTAATGTTTTTTATTTTCAAGTGATTCAGAAAGGTTGGGTGCCTGGTTCTACCACATATTATGCTCTGATTCAGGAGCATTTGCTTCAAAAAATGATTCCAAAGGATTTTAGTTTTATTGATTATATGATAGTGAATGGCCTTGTTCCCTGTGTGGTCACTTTTACAGGGTTAATTCATGGGTTCTGCAGCCAGGGCTAGTTGAATGAAGCCTGTGAACTATTGGGAAAAATGGTTAACATGGGTCAGCAACCTCATGTTTATACTTGTACTGTATTTATAGACGAACTCTGTAAGAAAAATAAAGTGGAGGAGGCAATGTGTTTGTTGAACAGAATTGAAGCTGGAGGTTTGGTGGCTAATAAAGTGACTTACACGACTATCATCACTAGATACTGCAAAGAAGGGAAGATCAATGATGCTTTCCAAGTTTTCGATAGAATGATTGGTATGGGTTGTGAGTCGGATGTTTACACTTATATTGTACTGATGCCTGATAAAGAAATCGATGGCACAGATACATTAGTGAGAAGTGAAATATCTCATTCTCTTGCAAATTTAAAGGTCATGGCCAAGCCTAGTTCCTTGGTTGAAAACATTGAATTTTGTGGACTTGCAACTGATGGTCATCATATTGTGAAATTTCCAACTGGAAAAAGTATGGAAGAGAAAAGTGAAATGGTTGTGCATTTTGGTAATGCTTCAAGTGGTAAAAACTTAGATAAATCACATGCAGAAATAGGAGGTGATAAGCATGGAGAAAAGAATGACACTGTAGAGGAGAAAGTTATGTATGGAAAGCCAGTTGAAATAAGCTACGGGAGATTAAGCACAAGAATCTAAGTTAATGTTTGATCATTTGCAAACAGAGACGAAAATCATGGGAGCCAAAGCTTCATCAGTCCTCAAAGTCTGTTTGGAGGAAGATGTTGGTGCCTTAAAAGAACAAAGTGAAAGTCATTTATCTCAAATTGAGTCTCAAAATATTAACATCCACAAGCTTCAGGACCATTTTTGGAGACAATTCCAAGGAGTTGTAGGTCAGCTGCAAGTAACAGAGGTAGGAATGTGTAATGAAGTAGAAACTCAAGTTCATGAATCGGATATTTCTACAACATGTCAATTTATAAATGAGAAAAATCAGTACCTTTAAAAGAAATGAAGCAGAGGGTTTTAGATCAATGGGTTTATCATCAATTGTTGAAGGTTTTCCAACACCAGCAGTCTTGGGTGCAGTAATTCGGTCTACACAACAGTTATTGACTTAGCAGGATGGAGCTTCACTTGACCAATTTACCAAACAGACGGAAGGTGAGACAAGAGTAATTGAGGCATGGCACTTGATGATGTTGAGTAGGAAATATCCATATGATAAATTGTAAAATACGAATGAATCCATGCCCAATACTAAAGGCACAGGTTCTGCCAGGTTCTTGGAGACCTCGCAGGGAGGTCTCCATCCCAATTGGAGCCAGATGTTAGCGATAAAAAATGCACTGGCATTTTTGAAAGAATGATGCCTAATATTGTATGGAATATTTGACTAGCTTCCCAGGTTCCAAATTCAGATTTGAAAGCACCATTGGAAATATTATGATTTGTAGATGTCGATAGACTATTCAAGCATGAAAAATGCACTCTCCATGGCTGAGAAATTTGATTTTAAAAAAATCTACGCTTTCACCAGCTAACCCGTCTTGAATTTTGCTAGTTAGCTGGTGAAAGCTCTGCCTTTCACCAGCTAAGGAGCGGATTTTCGGGTAAATTAGCTGGTGAAAGCCTGTCATGGCTAGAAAAACCAAATTCTTGCTCAGATTCAAGATTTTCGAGTTGGATTGGTATGAATCTTCTTCAATAAGCTAGTTATGAATTATCAAATGAAAATCTAAAGGCCATTCTTGGAGATGAAATTCAAAAGGGAATTTTTTGACTAGATTTGGTCGTTTTCAAGGGAAAAATGATAGGGATCAAATGACACTTCACCAAATTCGAATTTTATCTTTGGAGGACCAAATCAAACAGCCTTGGGAGGCTAAAACTGCACTTCGTCAGCAATCTACTACTCTTAGATATGGATTGACCTCATCTTGAGAATCTCTCCTTATCATTTGTAAATCAGTTTTGACTTTCTATTTTTAGAATATCAGATCCATTGTTTTAGGATCTGAAAACTGATTGTAAAAGGCTATAAATGCCTAGCTTTTCTAAGAGTCTTGGAAGAGGTTCAAACTGGGATACATTTTTGTGCTACTGTATAGGCTCTTATGATATAATAAAATTGCAGTCTCCTTTCATTTTCAATATCAGAAATATCCATGTTTCCATTTTTGTACTTCATTTCAGTTTATCTTAGCTTATGAAGATTTTTATCTCTTTATTGAGCTCATAGATTTGAAGTGAAGGATTTTCTTTCTATCTTGTATCAAGCCCTACACCCAACTGTATTTGGCAATCAAGATTAGTGTTCTTCATCCCCTCCTTTCAAATTACTTGATCTGATTATTGTTTCCTGAAAGCATTGTTTCTTTAGATGTATGATGAGTTGTCTATTACATTGATCATTAAAGACCCCATGGTTCCAAGCATACCTACACATTATTTTTAAGTTACCAAGCATCCTTAGCCTACAACCCTAAGGAGTTTCTTGGACTGATGACACTCATCACATTCACTTTCAAATGCTTGTCAAAACCTCACTCTAATACCACTTCATCCAAAATCCTTATATGTCAAAATACTCTTTTACACACATTAACATCTAACATGATTCAAAATTGTTTTTAATCGTCTTTTGATACATTTGCATAACACATGTGAATCTTCTTACTTATCCAAAACTTCATAAAATGATGAATAACTTACATAATAATGAGAGATAACATGACATAAAATAAAAGAACTAATGAAACAAGATTTGATGATGGAGTTCACCTCTCCTAGGCTACATCTCTGAGACCCTTTCAATAGTGAGACTAATCTTAATCAATATCAAATGTCAAATATTACAATGAAATGGACCCACAATTACCATTTTTGAAGTCAATATTCAATGCTTCTATTGAACCTCATAAACATAAGTTACCATTGAATTCCTCTCGAAATTATGAGAAAAATGAGTACAAATTCGACTATGTTCTGAACAAGATCAAACGACCCCCTTCATGCAAAACAATGTGCTAAAACTCTCATACAAGGAGCCATGAACTAAGATATTCATAAACAACATATTAGCACAAAACATGTATCACCTTCATGCTCCTCTTGAAAAAATGAGAAGAACGAGTATAAACATCACTATGTTTGGACAAAGTGATCAATGTTACACAAAATGAGACAAACTCAACATAGTTTCCCCTCTTGTCACACATACCAATGCACCATAATGTTGTATTGTCAGCATGCAAATATATGCCTTGTACCCTACACACCAATTGTACCTTTCCTCAATTCGAGTGTCAGTTTATATAGGGTGTGGTTGGCCAAATCGTGGCCCATTCTTTATGCTGACATAGGCATCCATATTAAATGAATTTTCATTGGTTTTTTTTAACCAACCAAATGTTATGGTGTAGTGGTTAAAACGTTGGAATCTTTGGCGGGAGGTCCAAGGTTCAAGCCCCATGAAATATTTGTTATATGTATAATATAGTGTATAGATTGGAATTTGTTGAAACCATATGACATGTTGGCCCGCCCTTCAGTGCACAATTTTGATCCCCAGGAAAACTTGGGCTTCTCGAAGGTGCCACATTGGACCATTTTATTGCTCCACATGGTATCCTATGGTTGGCTCTTGTTTCCACCTAGTGTACGACCTTGCTATGTCATTGCTAACTATGCCACCATTGTACCTTCCATGTGAAATCATACAGTAGGACATGTGTCACATTTCTAGTGGTGCCACATGGAATGTATAGTATGCCACATCATTCATATGGATGACACGTGGAGCTTGCCAAATCGGTCCAACTAGGTGTTGAATCATTCAAATATGGGTGACACATGGCAACTCCTGGTGCTACCATGCCATCATGATGACATCACATGTCCACATGTCATTCTCTAAGCTTGCCACTTCTAGTATGGATGTTGATGTCATAAAATGTACTGAAGGACATGTGACATCCTATGATTCATCCAACTCAACTATATAGATTCCATATGATAATATGTCATGCTACCAGGTCAACATGCTGATGTAAACAGTACATACTACCATGTCATCATTTTTCCCTGTTTTTTCCAAAACTTTCGAAGGTCGTAACTTTCTCATATGATGTCTGTTTGAAGCGATTCACACATCAATGGAAATATCCTGTCAATATCTATGTAGTGAAGTCCTTTTAAAGATCATTTGAGATGATCAATTTTTTAGAATTTTGGATCCTCCTAGATCTCTTTGAGTGTTCTGGATCCTCCTAGATATATTTGAGTGTTCTTGATCCTCCTGTATCACTAGTACATGGTCACCTTCTTTGAAGTTCCTTTTCCTTACTTTGTGATCAAACATTCCCTTATTCTTATCTTGGTTCCATGCCATTTGACCCAAAACATTCCCCCTAGATTCATGAAGTTCTATAAGTTGGTCAATTATTCCTTACAAAGCCTCATTATCATTCATATACTATTGTGAAAATTGGGGGGTATGAATATGAAGGTTGATGGGAAGTTTGGCTTCCAATCCATACACCAGCTCAAAAATGTTTTTCCTTGTGGAAGTCTTGGTTGTGATACAATATTCCCATAAATCATATTTGATCTTACTATCCCAAGAATTATTGTTTTCACCCACAATTTTCTTGATAATATTCATTAGATTCTTATTGATATACTTCGTCAGTCCATTTCCTTGGGGATAATAGTTGTATGAGTGAGATATAATGATCCCATACTTAAGGAAGAATTCTAATAAATAAAGAGACATGAAATCCTTGGCATTTTCAATAGTGATTTTGGCAGGAGCACCAAACCCTGTTATTATTATTTCCTTAAGAAAACTCATGACGACATCCTAGATTTCCTTTTTCATTGGGATGGATTCTACCCACCTAGTGAAATAGTCTGTAGGAGTCAAATATGAATGATACCAATTGATGGATTTGTTCTTAAATTCACCAATGAAATATAAACCCCATTACTAAAAAGGAGCTACAACAATGATTGACAAGGCAATGTGGCCAATTGATACTTTCCTATGAAGAATTGCCAAGGTTGGATGGACCTAACATATCGATGGGTAGAAGAGAATATTTTAGGCCAATGATATCTATCTCTTATAATATTATGAGTGGTGGTGCGTGAATTGAAGTGACCACAACAATACCCTTAATGGAGTTCCTGAATCAATTGGTTCGCTTCATATTTTTTCACACATATAAGGATAATTCCATCATGGTTCTTCTAGCTGAGACCATCCCAAGTCAAACAATATTTCATAGCTCTCAGCTTCAAGGATCTTCTCTTATGATATAGCATGTAGTTTTGGAACAAACGGTTATTCAATTAATAGATAATGCCAACATACCACTCATCATGTTATAAGTCACTCACAATCACATATATCTGGTTATTCTCTCCCATTTGTATATCTTCCTCATTACTTTCAGTCAACATCTTGGTTAAGCCTTGTCCCTTGATAATATTAGTGGGTTTGATCTCTAATTCATATTATTGAATCTTCGAAACCCACTCCCCCTAGTTACAAGGAAATCTTGTTGGGAGAGGACATCTTTGACAGTGGGGCATGACACATATGATTTGATTTTGATGTAACTAACATAACTTCTATTGTAACCTAAATTGGTTTTATCAAAATTTAGCAGAATAACTGTCTTTAGCATGCTCTAATTTAACTAGACTAACCTTTAAATCGTTCAAAAAATAAGTGTTATTCCTTATGGTGAATGATGGTGTAGTGTCATGGTGGTTGATTACAAAGCATAAAGGGATTAATAGTTTATTTTCCTGTGGGTGGTTGTTCAGTGTCGCAATGGTCCCAATGGTTCAGTTGACCAGTGGATCATTTTCCTGGTGGTATGGTTGAATCATAGCCCCATGTCCCTGTGGCCCAGTCCCTGGTGATCCTCAATCTCTCAGTGGCCTGGTTGAGAAATCAACCTTTTTCATGGTGACTTGGTGGAACTTTAATACGGTGATTTGATCGCCCAGTGTAATGACCACCTGATGGATGCATGGAGAGTTATTATCACAATTGGGCATATGTTAGCTAGAAGTGTGGGAAAGAAGAAACCATATCAACAGATGATGTGAAAGCCAAATATTATACCATATGGTAGTCTTGAATATTCAGTCTATTAAATATTGATTCAAGCGATGAAAAGGAAAAATTCCAAGATGTGGTAATAAGAATTAATAATAGGCAACAAGATTCTATTTTTGGGTAAAAATGAGACAACTAATCTTGTTGGTGTTGAACCCTCCATATTTTTCTTATCTTTATTATATTTCAGAAAATCAGTTCCAAGATTAGAGGCATGAAGGAAACATTCCATGAGGGTAAAAGAACCAACTGAAGACTTCTTGTACGTGGGGGGATTTTGGTAGCATAGGGATTGATTTTGTCTATAATAAGACCGCATGGATTTCTCTGTAAACTTTTTCTCATTAAGGGAACCATCCATTATATTCACTTATTTTTTATGTACATCCCTATTTATCCTTCTATTTTCTGTATTAATATTCTTAAATTCATCTCTGTTCTATATTCTATTTTTGTGATTTGTAGTGAGATCAATATATTTTGGAGATAACAATTTGGTACAACCTCCACTGTTGTTATATATGCATTTATTGATTTGATTATTGTGTCATATTCAATATATATATATTCATACATCTACAAGTTACTTCATAAGTGTAATAATGTTGAATTTGTTATCATGCTCAATTACGAGACTTATTCATTTGTTGGACTCATTTGTTAATTCCCAACATTAATTTCATTTATTAGATACTTGAAGACT
>ML780846.1:212590-321372 GCA_009831015.1 Picea engelmannii
AGGTCATTCAATGTAAGGTGGACTAGGTCCACTATATTATTAAATAAGGCCCACTATGGTAGTTAGATATAATAAATGGGTAATTAGATATAATAAATGTAAGAGGAATTTTTAGAAGGTTCTACTTCTAGAAGATTCCTCCTTTAGAATGTTCTTAGTTGATGGTAGCACTATATAAAGGGGTTCAAGTAATGTAATGAGACATGAAAATAAGTATTGTATTTGGAGCGGTAGCTCAATAGGAGGATGCCCCCTCGAAGAGGCAAGTGAACAGCAGAGGATCCCTTCCATAATAGGATCCATTGTATGGTGTTTCCCTACCTCAAGGGTTTGATATAATAAAGTGTGGTTTCTTCTATATTTCTCTTTGGATCTATTGTGTATTAAGTATTTGTGGCCTGTATTTCCTTTGATCTGTAGAATTTGAATCATCATATTTTCTTGACTTGCAACTGGTTTGCATGGGAGTGATAATTGGTTTGCAATCTTCCATTCCGAACCTCTTTAGTATTTATCTAATATACTTGGTTTTAGAAATAAAATTCCTTGGTGGATTTGACGTATCTAAATTCCATGAAAGACGGATAGGTCTCCGAGTAAATACATTTCAAATTCATTCTTCATATCCTTTGCAAATTTTTGGCTTAACCTGTCATCATCACTACCAAAAATAATATCATCAACATAAACTTCAATTAATAAAATACTATCTTGACTTACCTTGATGTAGAGGTTGATGTCTGCACTTCCTTTTCTGAACCCTGTCTACTGTAGATATTTATCCACTCTAGAGTACCATGCTCCAGGAGAATGTTTTAGACCATACAAGGCCTTATTTAATTTAAACACATAATATGCGTTCTCTGACAACTAAAATCCTTTTGGTTGTTCAATGTATATTTCTTCTTCAAGTTCCCCATTCAGAAAAGTTGATTTTAAGTCCATCTGATACACTTTAATATTTTTGGAGCATGCATAAGCTAAAATCAATTAGATTGCTTCCATTCTGGAAACTGGGGTAAATGTCTCTTCAAATTCAATTCCTTCAACCTTTGCATATCCTTTACATATCAATATAGCTTTGTTCCTCGTAACCTGTCCATATTCATTCAATTTATTCATGTATACCCACTTTGTGTCGATCACATTCTTATCCTTTGGTCTTGGAACCAATTCCCAAGTATATTTTTTCTCTATTTGATCCAATTCTTTATCCATGGACTTTTTCCAAAATTCATCCTTGTTGGCCTCTTCAAAATAGGTTGGTTCAATCGTAGGTGAGAGTTATAGGTGTGCTTGTTCTAGTGAACATATTCTTCTTATAGTCTCAACTCCTTCATCTTTGTTTCTGATAATCTGATCTGAAGGATGATTCTTCTATACTCGTTTTCTTGGTGTCTTTAGAGGAACTTGTTGAAATTTCTCTTCTCGTTCTGTCAGATCTTCTTTATCTTCCCCTTCTACTTCCTTTTAATCTTTATCTTCTTCTTTGTAATGTTGTTCCATTGATTCATTTTACTCTTCCTTTAATTCTTATCTACCTGTTTCATCAATTGTTACGTTGATGCTTTCCACAACTTTGTTCAATATCAGGTTGTAAAACTTGTATTATTTCCTTGTACTTGAGTAAACAACAACTACTCCTTTGTCCACACGAGAGTCAAACTTTCTCATTCTTCCATATTATATTTTGAAGTAGCATTTGCTCCCAAAAACTATGAAGTGCTTCACATTTGTTGGTCTTCCTTTCCATAGCTCGTAGGGATTTTTGCTAATTTTGTTTCTGAGAATTACTCTGTTTTGAATGTGAATTGTTGTATGCACTGCCTGTGTCCAAAAAATATCTGTCAATTTGGAATCCATTAGCATTATTTGAGTCTTTTCCTGTATTGTCCTATTCTTTCTTTCAATAACTCCATTCTATTGAGGTGTCCTAGGAACGGAAAATTTCATTTTTATTCCATGATTGTTGCAATAGTACATAAATTCCTTTTCACTGAACTCTCCTCCATTATCATATCTCAAGCATTTGATTTTTGAATCCATTTCATTTTCAACCATTTCCTTGTAGATCTTGAAGTTTTCAAAAGCTTCTAACTTATTCTTGAGAAAGAAAATTGCAGTCATTATTGTATAATAATCAACTAATAACATAAAGTATTTCTCACCTTTTAAACCCTTTGTTGAGTTTGGTCCAACTAGATCAGTATGAATAGTTTCCAGTGGTCTTGTCGTTGAATATTCCTTTGATTTGAATTTGGTATTTGTTTGCTTTCCTTGTTGACAATGCATGCATAAAGTGTTGGTTGGTTTCATGATCTGGGGCATTTCTCTTACTTCTTCTAAGTTCTCTTTTGTTGACTTGCACAAGGTTATAAAAATGTATGTGACCCATTCTTCTATGCCATAACTAACTTTCATCTTCCTTTCCTAGACAAAACTTTTCATTTCCAATTTCACTTAACACATATATGTTGCTTGAAGTTCTCGCAGTTGTAGCAATCAATTTTCCTGAACCTTTTTTTCTTATCTCACACTTTTGTGAATCGAAAGTAACTTTATGACCTTGGTCACACATTTGACTCACACTTAGAAGATTATGTTTCATATCTTATACTAGTATAACATGTTTTGCCTTTGTATTCTTGTTCCCAATTCTGAGTGTTCCTTTTCCAATGATTTTAGCTGAATCATTATTTACGAAGGAGAATGATCCATCTCTTTCCTTTCTTAAAGTAAGAAAAGTTCCTCTATCATCTATCATGTGTTTTGATTAGCCACTATCAACATACCAACCATGTTTCTTCTACTTAGCTTGTAGAGCGAGTGTGCATTCTTCATTGCTATATTGATTCTGCTTTCTTATCCATGTCATTTTCTGAGGTTCATGTCTATGACTATTGTTATTATGTTTCGGTTATCTAGGAGGGAATGTCATTCTACAATATTTGGCGATGTGTCCAAAGTTGTTACATTTGTAACATTCCACTTCAGTTCTCAAGGATTCAAACCTGTTGTAACTTATTCTTTGTGTTTCACTAGGCCTTCTTGGATAACCCTTTTGTATATGAATTTCAAAGTTGTTTTTGTTCCTATTGTTAGCTCTGCAATTCACATCTTTATGTCCAAAATTATTACATGCATAAAATAAACTAAAAAATATAGTTTGATACCTGGCAGTTAAAGATTTTCTGAAAGGAGGCACTCTTATGAATTCTTCTTCTTCCTGAGGCCTATTTGTCAGTTGGTGATTTTGAAATTTGAATCTTCTCGGTGCCGAAGTGTCTCTTTAATATTATTTGTAGATATTCCTATCCCCTTTGATTTTTTCTGCATAGCATTTTGGATATGTTTCTTTCTCTATTGTCTTGGAGCTTGATCCCTTTTATGTCTGATTGTATCCAAGTCTAGACTTGTCGTGATGAGATTTTTGATTACTGATAATGTCATGCAAAACTTTTGAGTTGTTCTTCATATTTTTCTTTTGAAGATCCTTTCTTAATGTGATAATCTCTGCTTCCAAATTTCCAATGATCCTGTCTTTTTATTCTAGTTGTTCTTTGAGTGTTTCTTCAATTCTTTTATATTCTTCTATTTGAAGCATCAAATTTGTGATCATTTGTTCTAGTTCTTGAGTGTCTTCTTTTTTGTATAGTTTCACTTGTAGTTTATTATTTTTCTTCTTTTCTCTTATGATAACTTCTATGACACACATCAATTCTTCTCGGTAGTCAACTTTTGCCTCTTCATATTCTTTTTTGACTTCTTCATATTCTTATTTGGAGTATTATTTATTAGATTCTTCTACTTCCATGAATAAAACTCTTTCTATATCACTTTCATTGACTTCATCTTCATCTGATGATGAGATGTTTTCTTTGGTGCATAAGCTTTTCTTGAAAAATTTCTTTGTGGTTTTTTTCCTTTATATGTTTGTTTTTTATTTGAGTAACGTTCATCATTTTTATTTTTATTATGAGGACATTTGTTAGCAAAATTACCAATACCATCACAATTAAAACAAATCAAAGGAAGTTTACCTCTATACCTGTCGTTGGTTCCCTTGTTCAGTCTTTCGAAAAAGTTGGCCACTTCTTTATCATCTTCCGAGATGTCACTGATGTTGCTAAGTTATTTTTATTTTTACTTTGACTTTTTGGATGATTTGAAGGCTGCTTATTTTGTATCTGGATTTTCCTGTTCATTTCTCATTTCATATGCTGTGAAGATTCCATGTAATTCTTCCATTCTTATTGAGTTCAGATATTCTCTTTCTTCTAGTGTTGATATCTTAGGGTCAAATCTCATAGGAAGAGATATTACTACCTTTTGAACAATCATCGATTCTTTGATTTCTTCTCCCAATTCTATGATTGCATTTATTGTTTGATCAACTCGTAAAAAGTAAGCTTCAATATTCCCATCTTCCTTCATCTTAAGTTGTTTGAACTGACCTCTGTAAGTTTGAATCTTTGTTTCTTTGACTTTTGAATCTCCTTCATAAATATTTCGAAGTTTGTCCCAAATCTCTTTAGTGGATTTACAATGTGAAACTTTGGTGAATATCGTTTCACTAAGAATATTTAAAACTGCATTTTTGGATTTGGAATTATTCTGACCGAGTTTCACTTCTTTTTCATTTCTTGGTGGAACTGCTGGTACTGTGTATCCATCTACAATTGATTGCCAAATTTCAAATCCCTATGCCTGTATATATGTCTTCATCCTTATGCTCCAAAATGCATACTTTTGTCCACCAAACTATGGTATTCCATTTTTATACAAGTTGTTTCTCTCCATGATCTTCCTTTCAATGGTTAAACTAATTTCTGAAGGAACCCACTCTAATACCAATTGTTGGATTACTGAGAGGGGGGGTGAATCGATAATAGAGAAATTTAATAATTTTTAACCATATAATGTAAGTGTTACATCAATGTAGCATTATCATCCAATAATTGCAGTGTAAATAAACAATGAACAAATGACCGATCATACACATACATAGTACACCATTTTTTTTACGTGGAAACCCAAAGCGGGAGAAAACCACATAAATTTTTTTCTTATATGTCTTGAATAATTACATTCATTAGAAGCACCAACTTCCTTTGTTTTCTAGCTGCAAATGGAAGGAGGCTCCAACCCCCTAGTTTCTCAGGTTACAATCTGATGGAAGCTCCAACTCCCCAATTCTCTGGCTATAACCAAAAGGAAGCGACAACCCCCTAAGTTCTTTGGCTACAACATGAAGGTGGAAACCACCTGTCCTTGCCTCATCCAACCACCATGAAATATAAATGAAAAATGTAGACAACCTGTCAATGTCACTGAATCAACCACTTCCACTCTCAACCTATCATTATAAACCTATACCAACAACCTGTAAAAACCTGTACCAATCAACCTGCACCAAACAACCTGAACCAACATGTACCATGCATCAACCATGCATCAACTTTGACTCATCAAGATGTACCAACATCATCAACTGTACACCTCATGTATGTGCCAACTCATCAACTACTTGTCTCAACCATGTACCAAACATGTACCTCAACCATATACCAAAGACATACACCAATATAACTATCAAAATTTATCTAACAATTCATCACTATATCCATAAACCAAATACCATACACCCTTACATCAAATCATGTGCCACAACCTCACTATTATGTAGCCTCAAGCTAAAACAACCACTTCAGCAACACATCACAACCAAAAGACAAATACCCATATGCCAAATACCAACAAAAAAATACCAATTGTATCCCTCAACAAATCTGATATATGCAGGAATATTGAACATCCAATACCATCTCAAGAGATAAACCCTATCTCACAAAACATACCTCAAACAAGATATGCCATATCTCTCATAAATATGTTGGCAAATGTTTAACAGGTAGCGTATGCTTGTCATTGATGGAAAGTATAGTAGCGATGATGGCTTGAGTACAGGAAGAATGTAATATACGGGCACCAGAAGTAGTTTGAGAAGAACAGATGGGCACCAGAAGTAGTTTGGGAAGACGTTGCAGAGAAAGCTTGATAAGATCAGAAGAGATAGTGCATAGGTTGGTTGGCATGCTTTATAGGCAGTATGCGCTTGTCATTGATGACAGGATCTGAGTCTGCATCGATGGAAAAATAGGAACAACGTAACCTTGGAGGAGAAGTGTCAGTGATCGTTGGATTCCATCCTGAATTCCCGATGACCATCAGATCTCATTATAGATAAGAAGAGCACGCTGAAGATGAGGATAGATATCAGGCATTAGATCCAAGCAAGGGATCCGACCATCATTGGATCAAGTAAAACCTACACGTTCTTTAAAGTGCAAGGAGAAGCGGGCGTACAAAATCCTGAAAGAAGGAGGATCGTCCATTTACAGGCAAGACATGTGGAGATCGATCATCATTTTGCTGACTAGAGAGTCAAAGGAATAAGTTTCCCTAACCTATTGAATTCGTGATATGAGAAATCACGATCTAATCTGAGCCGTTTGATTAAGGTTGAATCTGGACCATTGATCCAACTCCATATCGGAGTTTCGTGAATCGCGACATGGAGAGGGAAAAGAAACAATGAAACAAGAATTGTGAAATCGTGATTTAATCATAGGCATTGAATCAAGTTCTGATATGGACCGTCGATCTCAGTCCATTTCAGAGTTTCGTTGATCGAGAGTTGAAGATGTCAAAGAACAATAACCACAGGAATCCTGAAATCGCAATATGCGATATTGCGATTTAATCGCATCCATCAGATCAAGATGTGATCTGGACCGTTGATACGACTCCACTATGGAGTTTCGTCGATCGGGACTTTGAAGTGACAAAAACACTGAATGTCAAGAGTGTCGAAATCGTGATGTGTGAAATCCCGACTGAATCTGAACCGTCAGATCAAGATGTGATCTGGACCGTCGATCCGACTCACGTCAACATACCACGTCAGCTAGGAACATGTGGCACAACCAGGTAATGACAAGTGTCAAATGGATTCAACATTTCAGGCACATGTAAGTCATGAATCAGAGTGACACGTGGCAGTATTCAACATGTGTCAATCCATGTGTGACATCAACAGGTTTACACCACTTCAGAGTTTCGGTAATTGGGAGATGGACAGATGCCGGAGGACAAGGAGGGGCTAAAGGGAACAAGCCTTGGTGCACGGTCAGGTGGAGAACAGACGACAGGTGGGGAGGAGAACAATACAAAAGGTGAAACGACAGGAATGGGGCCCTTCCTCGATACCCCACCATTTCGGACCCCCCCCCCCAAGTAAATTCAAAATGGAAAAGGGGGTCCGGAATCGCTTGAGCGTAATTAATCTGGGTTCTTTAATCTTGGTCGCTCGAGAGATGCGCGCCCAATTCTGGACCCCCCCCCCCTCCGCTTAAAGGTAGAATGGAAAGGGGGCTCCGGAATCCAATATCGATCGTAGCTCTGGGAGCACAGATTCTGGTCGTCCAGATTTGTTCGCTGCATATCCAACGGTGCAGATGAATTTGAACAAGATCGGAGGGATACTGATGCACGACGCAGTGAAACTGCCAGAAACCATTGATGACATCTGCTAGAGAATTTGAAGAGAGATTTGTGTGATCGTCAAAGGAGATGAAGAGTCTCCAAGCTTCGTCTAGTGAAGGAAGACTATTCTTAGAAGGGATTGAAATATGGATGAGCATTGAGGCTTGTAACTAAAACAGAGAAGGTGAGCTTGAATTTCACAGAGAAGACGAAGAGTCTCAACTGCCAGAGAGAAAAAGGAATCTCGGCATAACACCTAGTGATGATACACACAGGGGTTGAACTGCCAGAGAATTTGAACAGTCGCGATGATGATCACACAGAGCACTCGAGAGGTGGAGGATATTGGCGCAGTATGAGCATGTAGAGGAATGGCGAATATTGCATGCACAAGATGCACAAAATTTATATATACACAACACAAAGAAGAGAAGTGGTTGTTGTTGATATTGGAGTGGTTGTGGTTGTTGTTGTTGAAGGTAATACATGTGTGAAGAAGGAGGAGAGTGCAACAGCTGAATTGCACAGAAGAGGAACTGTGGAGTGAATGGACATGGCGCACAGAGCATAAAAAACAGAAGAATAGACAACGCAATTCATGTGTGCAGAAAGGCAATGAGGCAGAAAGAGCAACGAAATGCAGCAGAACAGTGATGAGTCTGGTAAGCCATTGTTGAACATCATATCACTGTAATAAGTTTCAGTAGAAAATATTTATATTTCAGGGTGGAAGGGAGGTGCTAGGGAGGATTGTTGTCCTCATAGGTTCAAGTGGGTGCTTGAACACAGGGATTTGTAGCTTCCATCTGGTTGTAGCCAAAGAAACCAGGGTGGCAGGGTGGTGCAAGGGAGAACTCTTGTTCTTTGTTATATAGTTTGGTGTCTGTATGATTGGAATTTGGTGCTTCCATCCAGTTGGTGCTGGAAACACTCAGGGAGTTGGTGCTTCCTTCTAGTTGGTGCTAGAGAAACCAGGGAGTTGGTGCTTCCTTCTAGTTGGTGCTAGAGAAACCATGGAGTTGGTGCTTCCTTCTAGTTGGTGCTAGAGAAACCAGGGAGTTGGTGCTTCCTTCTAGTGGGTTCTAGAGAAAACAGAGAGTTGGTGCTCTTAGCAAGTTGCAGCTTGCAAAACAGAGTTTGTAACCTCATTATGAGTTGGTTCTCATATGTATGATAATGTAAAGAATGTAATTATTACTTATCATATAAAGAAAAAGAGGTTTTTACCCTGTATGGGTTTCCTCGGGAAATATCTGTCTCTGTGTTTCTCATATATGTGACTGATGTTGAATGTGCCATTGTTTATTTTCTTGCATTATTGTGATCATCATTCAGTGTTTCTGCAAAGAGTTTTAAAATAAGTATAATTGTTTAAGCACGGTAACAACTGATTCACCCCCCCTCTCAGTTGTCCAACAATTGGTATCATAGTCGTCCCCCTTTCATCTAAGGGTAGATCCTAGATCTTAAACATGACAAGCCATGAAGGGACTTCAGTCACTAGGCATCCTCTATTTGATGGAACGAATTTTTCCTTCTGGAAGGTTAGAATGAGAACATACCTAATGGCCTTAGGAGCTTATGTATGGGATGTAGTAGAGACTGGATACATAAAGCCTGTTGTGCTAGCTTCCAAGGATGATAAGTTAGAATTTAGCTTTAATGCTAAGGGAATGAATGCTATCTTGAATGGACTTGCAAAAGCCGAGTTTGTGAAGGTGATGCATCTTCAAACTACTAAAGAAATTTGGGACAAACTCATTAACAACTATGAAAGTAATGAGAAGGTGAAAGATGCCAAGCTTCAAACCTACAAAGTACAGTTTGAAAAGCTACAAATGAAAGAAGATGAAATTGTTGGAAAATACGTTCTAAGAGTAGAAGAAATGGTAAATGCAATGAAGGCACTTGGTGAAACAATTGGGGAACCTTCTTTAGTTCATAAAATCTTGAGATCTCTCCCAGATAGGTTCAACCTGAAGGTCTCTACTATAGAAGAACTTAACGATCTAAAAACCTTGTCTTTTGATCAACTTCTAGGAACATTGACTGCATATGAGATGAGGACAGTTACATATAAACCCACCTCCAAAGAAGCATCATTTAAAGAAGACAAGAATGAGGATTCTTAGCCCGATGAAATATAAGCAAAACTTGTGAAGAGACTGAAGAAGGGATCGGGAAAATACAAAGGTAAACTACCTTTCAACTGCTTTAACTATGGTAGGATAGGTCATTTTGCAAATAAATGTCCCCATAAAGGAAAGGATCAGACTTGTGATGATGAGGAGAAATAAAAACACAAAAATTTCTTTAAAGAGAATAACTTTAAGAAGAAAAGTCTTTGTGCAAACAATGAAGATGATCCTTCAGATGATGAAGACAATGATTCATCTATTGAAGATGAACTAAATGACTTCATACTTATGTCCAAAGAGGACTATGACAATATTGAAAGCATAGGCAGTGATTAGAATGATGAAGAAGTTGTGGTTGATATGGAAGGAGAACTGATCAGTGCACAGGAAGAGATTGACAGCTAAGAATTAAGAACAGAAAGCAAAAACAATTGATGATGTAGTTTGAGAAAGACAG
Organism: Picea engelmannii; assembly: GCA_009831015.1. Classification (NCBI taxonomy): domain Eukaryota; kingdom Viridiplantae; phylum Streptophyta; class Pinopsida; order Pinales; family Pinaceae; genus Picea; species Picea engelmannii. Next base: position 222,731 of record ML780846.1, read on the forward strand.
TAAACAACCCGATGAAGACTTTTCCTTGCTAAAAGTGGAATTAGAAGAGGCAAATAAAATCGAATAGATTCTAAAACATCAACTATCAGAAAAGAGGGCAAGATGTGAATCCATGGAAGAAGAAGAAATGAAAACTAGGAAAGAGATGGAGAAGCTTCAAGCATTGCATCATCAGAATATGTCCAGTATCAAAGCCTCAGAAGGATTAGCCACCATTCTGAATCAGCAAAGGAATCCAAATCTGAAAACTGGTTTGGGTTATGAAGAGGGATCAAGTAGTGGTTAGCCAAGAAACAAATAACCCATCAAGTTTGTCAAAGCTAGTGTCCATGTCAAATCGACAACCAATGAAAACAACAAACCTACAGAAACAAAGGAAGACAATCATCCACCCAAGACAATTAAAGGAAAAAGTGCCAGTACTGAATCTGTAGAACAAAGAAATAATGCACTCCTTGCTCAAAGACATCATCAACATGAAAGAAATCGATTTTCTCAAAGAAGACAACCATTTTCCAGGTACAAAGAATTTTTCTATGGATATTGTTTCTATTGTTCTAACTTTGGTCACAAAGCTGTAAATTGTTCCTTAAGACTTAGACATGAGCAATTAAGATTTCCAAGGAATAAATATCTTCCACAACAAAGAATGATACAAAAAAGTAACAAACCATCACAGATTGCAAATTGCCAAATTAAGTCTAGAGACATGCAACTAAGGAGGTCAAGGATCAATAAACAGTCAATGAGTAAACAATGTTGCAACAATAACCTTAATCTATTGAACAATGCTATAATTGTCACAAATTTGTCCACAAATCTGCAAACTGCCATCTCAAGAATTACAAAGTAGATCCAAGGATAAAGTTCTTAGATAGAAAGACCAGTACATAGAAAAGGAAAGATAGTGAAAAATGCGATCAAGCACTTTCAACTCAAAAAAAAAAGGCCTCTGGGAATATAGACTGTGGATGTTCCAAGCACGTGACTGGAGACATGGACAAGCTTCTGTGCATAAGTAAAAGAAAAAAAGAAAATGTGATCCTTGAAAATGATGAACCAGGTAAAATCAAGTATAGAGGGATGGTGAGTTTGAGTAATGAAAAAGGAGATGCCCAATACGTTCTTCTTGTGGGTGGTCTGAAACATAATTCGCTCAGTTCAAGTCAAAAGTGTGACAGAGGTAGTGAAGAGGTGCTCACATACAAAGAGTGTAAGATAAATGTAAACTCAAGACAAATGGTGAATAAAAGTATATGGACAAACAATAATGTTGATGTTGAATCCTCCCCTACAAGTAAAAAAGAAGATTCAGATACAATAAAAGAATGCTCAGTTAGCATTTATCCCACGAAAGAAATAGGAGAAGAATCATGTCATAAACTGGAAGCACAAGTTTTGAAGGTTGAGAATTCAAATACCCAAATTAAGTTCTTGAGAAGTTCCATGACCCTGGACAAGGTCTTGGATAGCCAGAGATCACCAAATGACAAATCCGGTATTGGACTCAACAAGGTAGAATTCAGTGCTCCTAAGAAACTTGATACAGGTCCTCTGTCTATGAAAAAGAAAAGCAGGTATGAGAGTGGTTGTAGCATCTTTATATTGTGATTGAATATGGTCATAAAAACATTGGATTGAATGCATCATGGAAGAAAAATGAAAATTTCAGTAATAGAGATCGATGAAATTCAATGGGGAGATCCAAGGGCTCTTTAAAAAGTACAAGCTACAATTGCACAGTGTTCAAGTAAGACAACAACATTATGATGTACAATATGATTTACATGACATCCTGTAGAGACAACAAGAGGAAAGACCTTGTTAATGAAAGTTAACCTTTTAGGAACAAAGGGGGAAAATAGTTAGAAGCAAAGAGATAACAGTGACAGAGGGTGTCATCCACTCGTGAGAAGATTGATAAAGGAGTCCGAGTAAGAGAGGTGAGAAATTTTGAGTATTCTACAGAGGATACAGTGGAAGATGAAGATGAACAGGTCCAAGAATCAGAAAAAGAAGACTCTGGTTTAGATATAAACATCTGCAGGCCTCATATAAGAGAGTCCTTCCTGTTAGGGGGAGTTTGTGTTGATCTTAATATCTAATACCTCCTAAAAATACTGCCACAGCTCAGGGGGAGCATGTTCTCTTTGACATTGATGTCAACGAGGGAGAAAATAATTTGGGTGCCTTAGTTTCCATCAATGCCAAAGAGGGAGATTGTTGAAAAATGTTTAATAGGTAGCGTATGCTTGTAATTGATGGAAAGTACAACAATGATGATGGCTTGAGTACAGGAAGAATGTAACAGACGAGCACCAGAGGTAGTTTGAGAAGAACAGACGGGCACCAGAAGTAGTTTGGGAAGACGCTGTAGAGAAAGCTCGATAAGATCAGAAGAGATAGTGCAGAGGTTGGTTGGCATGCTTTATAGGAAGTATGCGCTTGTCATTGATGACAGGATCCGAGTCTTCATCGATGGAAAAACAGGAACAGCGTAAGCTTGGAGGAGAAGCATCAGTGATCGTTGGATTCCATCCTGAATTCCCGATGACCATCAGATCTCATTGTAGATAAGAAGAGCACGTTGAAGAGGAGGATAGATATCAGGCGTTAGATCCAAGCGCGGGATCCGACCATCGTTGGATCAAGTAGAACCTGCACGTTCTTTAAAGTGCAAGGAGAAGCTGGCGTACAAAATCCATAAAGAAGGAGGATCGTCTATTTACAGGCAAGACACATGGAGATAGATCATCATTTTGCTGACTGGAGAGTCAAAGGAACAGGGTTCCCTAACCTCTCGAATTTGCGATATGCGAAATTGCGATCTAATCTGAGCCGTCAGATTAAGGTTGAATATGGACCATTGATCCAACTCCATATCGGAGTTTCGAGAATCGCGACATGGAGAGGGAAAAGAAACAATGCAACAAGAATTGAAAAATCGTGATTTAATCGCAGCCATTGAATCAAGGTCTGATCTGGACCGTTGATCTCAGTCCATTTCGGAGTTTCAAGGATCGAGAGTTGAAGATGTCAAAGAAAAATAACCACAGGAATCTCGAAATCGCGATATGTGATATTGCTATTTAATCGCAACCGTCAAATCAAGATGTGATCTGGACCGTTGATATGACTCCACTACAGAGTTTCGTGGATCGAGACTTTGAAGTGAAAAAAACACTGAATGTCAAGAGTGTCGAAATTGCGATGTGTGAAATCCTGACTGAATCTGAACCGTCAGATCAAGATGTGATCCGGATCGTCGATCCGACTCATGTCAGTATACCACGTTAGCTAGGAACACATGGCACAACCAGGTAATGACAAGTGTCATACTGATTCAACATTTCAGGCACATGTAAGTCACGAATCAGAGTGACACATGGCAGTATTCAACACGTGTCAATCCACATGTGACATCAGCAGCTTTACACCACTTCAGAGTTTTGGTAATTAGGAGATGGACATATGTCAAAGAACGAGGGGATAAAGGGAACAAGCCTTGGTGCATGATCAGGTGGAGAACAGATGGCAGGTGGGGAGGAGAACGATACAAAAGGTGACATGACAGGAATGGGGCCCTTCCTCGATACCCCACCATTCTGGACCCCCCCCTTAAGTAAAGGCAGAATGGAAAAGGGGGTCCGGAATTGCTTGAGTGTCATTAATCTAGGTTCTTTAATCCTGGCCGCTCGAGAGATGCGCGCCCAATTTCGGACCCCCCCCTCCACTTAAAGGTAGAATGGCAAGGGGGTTCTGGAATCCAATCCTGACCGTAGATCTGGGAGAACACATTATGGCCATCTAGATTTTCTCACTGCATATCCAACGGTGTAGATGAATTTTAACAAGATCGGAGGGCTACTGATGCATGACACAGTGAAACTACCAGAAACCATTGATGACATCTCCTAGAGAATTCAAAGAGACCTCTGTGTGATAGTCAGAGGAGATGAAGAGTCTCCAATCTTCGTCCAATGAAGGAAGACTATTCTTAGAAGGGATTGACAGATGGATGAGCATTGAGGCCTGTAACTGAAACAGAGAAGGTGAGCTCGACTTTCACAGAGAAGACGAAGAGTCTCAACTGCTGGAGAGAAAAAGGAATCTCGGCATAACACCTAGTGATGACAGACACAAGGGTTGAACTGCCAGAGAAGTTGAAGAGTCGCAATGATGATCACGCAGAGCACTCAAGAGGTGGAGGAGATTGGTGCGGTATGAGCATGTAGAGGAATGGAAAATATTGCATGCACAAGATGCACAAAAGCTATATATGCATGGTACAAAGAAGAGAAGCGATCGTTGTTGTTGTTGGAGTGGTTGTGGTTGTTTTTGTTGAAGGTGATACATGTGTGAAGAAGGAGGAGAGTGCAGCAGCTGAATTGCACAGAAGAGGAACTGTGGAGTGAATGGATATGGCACACAGAGCATAAAAAGAAGAAGGAAAGACAACGCAGGTCATGTGTGCATAAAGGCAATGAGGCAGACGAAGCAACGAAATGCAGCAGAACAATGATGAGTCTGGTAAGCCATTGATGAACATCATATCACTATAATAAGTTTCAGTAGCAAAGATTTATATTTTAGGGTGGAAGGGAGGTGCTAGGGAGGACTATTGTCCTCATAGGTTCAAGTGGGTGCTTGAACACAGGGAGTTGTATCTTCCATCTGGTTGCAGCCAGAGAAACCAGGGTGTCGGGGTGGTGCAAGGGAGAACTCTTGTTCTCTGTTATATATGTTGGTGCCTGTGAGATTGGAATTTGGTGCTTCCATCCAATTGGTGTTGGAAACACTCAGGGAGTTGGTGCTTCCTTCTAGTTGGTGCTAGAGAAACCAGGGAGTTGGTGCTTCCTTCTAGTTGGTGCTAGAGAAACCAGGGAGTTGGTGCTTCCTTCTAGTTGGTGCTAGAGAAACCAGGGAGTTGGTGCTTCCTTCTAGTGGGTTCCAGAGAAAACAGAGAGTTGGTGCTCTCAGCAAGTTGCAGCTTGAAAAACAGAGGTTGTAACCTCATTATGAGTTGGTGCTCATATGTATGATAATGTAAAGAATGTAATTATTAATTATCATATAAAGAAAAAGAGGTTTTTACCCTGTATGGGTTTCCTCGGGAAATATCTGTCTCTGTGTTTCTCATATATGTGACTGATGCTGAATGTGCCATTGTTTATTTCAATGCATTATTGTGATCATCATTCAATGTTTCTGCAAAGAGTTTTAAAAGAAGTATAATTGATTAAGCATGGTGACAACTGATTCACCCCCCCTCTCTGTTGTCCAACAAAATAGACCCCAACCATGTTGTTGCCACGATTTTTCTACCACACTTTTTCTATCGCAATTTTTCTTCCGCACTTTTTCTGTCTTGATTTTTCTGCCGTGATTTTTCTGCTGCACTTTTTACGCCGCGATTTTTTTGTCGCAATTTTTTTGCCGCACTTTTTCTACCACAAATTTTTTGCCACACATTTTCTGCTGCAAATTTTCTCTATCAATAATAATTTCCCAAATAACCTTTCACAAAAATAGATATTCAATGATATTCAAGTGTGATTAAATGAGAGAGCTTTGCCTCTTATTTATACTTTCATGTAGCATTACACTTTCCTTATTTTAGGGAGTTCTCCATTTACTTTATTGTTTAATTAATTTCTTTTGCAAACACTTGACTTTTGGGGGATTCTATATGACTCATGAGGGTTCTTCAACTTCATATGGCTGTCATAACTCTCTAACCGTAAAGATTTATGTGACATTCTGCATACCATCGAAAATGGCATGACAAGAACTATCCATCTAGGATAGTTTCACTGACAAATTCACTGACTTTCATCTCAATATTCCACAATTAAGCATGGGTTCTATAACCATACTTCTAGGATAACTCAATCTGCAAAGCGTATTCCCGTGAGGGATTTCACCATAAGGGTACCACTTTGGAGTTCATCCATTTGTACTTCTTATCAACCATGAGAAGACAATAATGAGTCATATTTACATAAAAAAACTTGGGTCCATTATCCAAAGCTTTGTGCTACTGGAATTTATTCAAGGGTTGACATCAATGACAACCAACCTTAATCAACAAGAGAGTGGATCACTCTAAGCACCTTCAGATAGTTTTTGAAAGATGTATTCATTATAGAATCAGGTTGAACCCTCATAAATGCATCTTTTGTGTTAGTTATAGATGTATTTTGGGATTTTTAGTCTCTGAGACCTGGATCATGGTAGATCCATTAAAGGTTGAAGAAATACTTTGATTGCCTCCCCGACGCACTATTCGAAAACTTCAAGGTTTACAGGGGAAAAATAAATTTTTACGTCGGTTTATAGTAAACTATGCTAATATTACTTAGGGTTTCATGTTTCCTTTGAAGAAGGACACCCCTTTTGTCTGGGATGAGCGAGCCTAGGAATCCTTCGATGCTTGGAAGAAAGACTTGGTATCGATGCCTCTATTGAAGTCTCTTGACTACAGTATGGATTACTTTCTTTATGTTGCCGCTTCCAAGGAAACAATTGGTATGGTTTTGGTTTAGGAGGATGATGATCTTTGTGAGCACGCCATTTACTATCTTATTCAAAACTTAGTCGGTCCTGAGCTCAATTATTCTCATGTTGAATAGCCAGCTTTGGATGTTGTTCATGCATTCCAACGATTACACCATTATATATTTCTTTGAAAGACTGTTGTGGTTGCCTATGTCAATCCATTTCAATACATCCTTACTAGGTGTATCATAGGGGAAAAATACAATAAATGGATTGTCATTTTACAAGAATTTGATATCGATTTCGCTTCTATAAAATCCAAGAAATCACTAGTCTTTGCAGAGTTAATGTTTGACTTCCCGTGATTATATTGGGATGTTATCCATGTTGATTTTTTTGTGGAAAAACACATTTTCCTTGTCTCATCATCTGGCCCCTGGTATGGAGACATTGTTCTCTATCTTAAAACTTTGAAGTTTCCTCAACATCTCTCGCGAGATGATCGATGGCGTGTACGATACCAAGCCAAGAATTACATTATCATCGGAGACACTTTGTATCGTCAAGTATCAGACCATATCCTGCATAATTGTTTAAATCATGAATAATCCAAGTCAGTTCTAAATGATTTCCATAATGGGGCTTGTAGTGGTCATCTATCCGGGCTTGCGACAACCCAGAAAATTTTGCGAGGCGGTTATTTATGGCCATATATCTTTAAAGATTGCATTGAAGTAGTCAATAAGTGTCACCTTTGTCAGGTGTTCACTCAAAAAATGTTCTTGCATCCATCCCCCCCTCACCCAGTCATTATCGTCGGTCCCTTCACCAAGTGGGGGGTGGACTTTGTGGATTGCAACCCAACTTTGGCTGGGGGGAATCAATACATTATCGTGGTCGTATACTACTTTAGTAAGTGTGTTTATGCCATGCCTACATTTAAATATGATGGTAAGAATGTCGCCTTATTCATATTCAATCAAATTATCACCTGGTTCGGTATCCTGAGTGATATTGTCACTGATCATGGTAGTCACCTTTAGAAAGAAATGATGGAATATATAGAATCCAAGTTGGGGTTTAAGCATGGTCATTCTTCCCCTTACTACCCCCAGGAAAATGAACAAGTAGAGGCCATCAACAAGTCTCTCAAGACCATTTTGCATAAAAATGTCAGCTAGAATAAATCCAACTAGCATATTATGCTATATCCCGCACTTTGGGCATACCAAACCTCGGTCAAGACTGGCATCAGAATTTCTCCATTCCATTTATTAAATAGTGTGGATTCGATATTACCTATTGAATTTGAAACCCCTTCTCTTATATTGGCAATCACACTCCTCCCTGACACTTTCTATATCGAGAAACACCTCATACACCTAGAGATTCTTGGCGAGCAGCGTCGAGACGCCTCTACGACTATCGAGGTGAAAAAAATATGTTTCAAGGTCCAATACGATAATTTTGTTTGTCCTCAGTTGTATGTTGAGGGTGACTTGGTCCTTTTATATGATCAATCCAAAGAACTGCTGGGGGAAGGCAATTTCAAACCCATGTGGCACAATCCCTATATCGTGCAACATGTCTTAGAAAAAGGATCCTATGAGTTAGAGGATTATGAAGGGAACAGGTTGGCCAAGCCCATGAATGGAATCTACTTGAAAATATATTATGCTTGAGCCCCAATATTGGGCATAACTCTTTGTATACTAATGTAATTTAGTGTATATATCTTTTCCCTTTACTTTTTTTCTTCAGCTTGCTTATCGATTTTTCCCTTGGTTGGCGGATGTCAATGGAGTCTTTGGTCTACTTAAGTTCCATAGATGGAGATAGTCGTCATACATGGAACGTGGCTTCCATTTCTTGGGTGGTTTACTCGCCCAAGGGGCTACCAATGTCTTCAGGTGGTGTATTACTAGGGTGTATGTATGGAGGTTCGCCTGGATTCCTAGTTATTAGTATGTCAGTTGAATGAAATTTACCATGTGCACGATACTACATTACTCTGATGATTCCTATGGGTACACCTTTTAGAGAGATAGTTTGATTTTATTACTTATAATCACATACCTAGGAGTTCTAATTATGTATCCGATGCTTATGCTAATTTTTTTTAGATTGGCATTTGTCACACAACTAAAGCAAATAAAACAATCTCATCAATGTACACATTGTAATATAAGTCAAGCCGAAAAACCATGTTTTATATATATTTTAAAAACATGGTGTTTATAGTACAAAATTGAGGCCAACACCCTTAATACACATATACATCCAATAATAAAATATCCACAACATCTATGCCTGAGGTTCCAGATGTGTGACATGATAACAAACTATGACATTTGTGAGATGCCAAAAGAGTCACACCCAAGCTCTGGGCACACCAACCACTTTTTGTTGCATGGCCTTCGGTAGATCCTCTAGTTGAACCATCAAAATCCTATGTGTAAAATGAGATAGGTTTCCCTACACTTTTTGAAGGATTCTCCCTGCTTCTCCTCCCACCGCCTCATCTCCCTGGTGCCTCTAACGATATCATGGAAGCTCATTCGACCATCTTGAACCTACGTCTGCATCACACAAGTGTCAAGTTAGTACTTAAGCATCATCCAAAACTATTTTTGTTTTACTATACAAAAATACAAAATAATGAAATATTTAAAAAAAAATTGACATACCTATGTCCCCGTAGGAAGTCCCTGGTGGAAATGGCATGTCACGGTCCCCTCTAAAATTGATCCCTGTATAGGGGTAGTCATCCAGAATAATGACATGTCACCTCCACCAGTAAAAGAAATCATCATTGTAGGGTGTGGGCACCCTACTTCCCCTCTATTATCTCATTACCTTGTTCCACGATGCCATGGCTAGATCACGAGGTCCTTGAGGAATTATCTAGACTCTAGGTCCCAAACCTATAACCTGCTCGAAGAAAAATCTACATAAGATAGATGCAAACCCGAAGTTCCTCTTGTCACCCTGTTTGTGTTCTATCAACTGGTTCTTCATATTAGCCAGTAGTGAGGTGCACCAATCATACACCATAGGTCTCAAACACTCTACAAAATATAACATGAGCGGCCTTGATGCCTCATGCAACGAAGTCTATCCTATGATCCTTGTCAAAACGAGGAAAACAATCTTCAGACTGAGATTGTTTATTGCTTGGATGGGGAGTTGACTCCTGAACTTATCAGTCCCTGCTATACAGTGAGCATCTATGTACTCTTCTATATTCATGCTGCTCCCATCTCCCTGAGCTTTGAGGTTGACAACCTCACCCCGACGTGAAAACCCAGTCAAGAAATATATATCCTCAACTTCAATCCTTAATGGTTTCCCATCGAGGTTGAATCTCTCACTATCTGGATCCCAGTAATCCACGAGAAACTAAAGAAACCTCACTTGGGCCCTCATCCCTTTGAGTGCCCAAATTTTTTACAACCCACATCTTTTCAAGGCCATTTGGGCCCCCGGATCTCTTTCTATAGCAGCATCTACCTCCTCATCTTCTCTTTCCCTCCATTCTAGCACCATCCTGCCAGAGAAACATCATTTTTTGAGTTAACAACCAAAAAAAAAACTTGTTTACGGGCTTGTACATGTGCAACATCATTCATAACCGCGTATAGGGCTGAGTACATGTAGCCTATATTTTACACATTCATGTATAACCTCGTGTATAAACAACTTGATGAGTGGTAGCTTGCGTACACTGAAATAACTAATTTGCGCCTTAATTAACTCAAATTTTGAAACCTAAATAAAAAATGTAATCCACTAGACAGAAAGAGGAGGGGAATAAAAATTACCTAGCCAATATGGTCTCTAATTCTGTCACTCGACGCTCCCATAATCACTAGTTGAAGATCGAAGGTAATTTGGTCCAATTTTCACTATTTGGGTAAAAAAGTCAAATGACTTAGAAAAATTTGGTTTTTGTTACTATTTATAGCATATTTTACCCACTTTATATAGTTTTGGATCGTATTTTCACCTAATGGACTAATACAACAGTGGATTGAGTTGGTTATTTTAGTTTTTGCCAAGTATTCTTGCGGTTTTTAGCATTATGTTGATCGTTCGTAACTACATGAACGTATTTTCGCCACCCAACATATAGGATAGGTATCCATTCCATAATGAACACTTGCATTGTCCTATAACTTTCACTCATATGACTTAGGTACGAACCCATTTTTTGCGACACGGAACTTTCCATCTGCTACAAGACATATTGTTATCAAAAGGTAGAGACTTACCAAACATGGGTACCCTAGTTATATCCTCTACACCATTTGGTGCCCATGAAGATATTTGTTCTATAGGACCAGGAGTCCCTTATGGATAATACATGACTTTATGTTGAGCTTCATTTCTCACTCATAAACATGTTGGCCTATACCTAGAGGACTCCCAACTGAGTTTGATTTAATCTCTTTGTCGACTTGTTTTCAAAAAGTGAAAAGATTGTCGAGTGAACTTGTCTCACACTCATAAATTGGATTTGAAAGGACATCTATTTGGTACAATTTTATCCATTTTTCACACCAAGTAGACTAAGATTATGAAAAAGGACACTTTTTGGCGTTAATTTGTGATTCCATCTCATGCCCTTTCTTACAGTATTGTTCCTATAGTCGGTTATCGCTTTGTGTTATAAACCGTTTCCCTCAACAGTTTTGCATCCTCAACTAAGAAAAGCCTCATTTATATCCTTTGAAAATTGACACCCTATACCCACGAGGTAACATTCCCCCCAGTGTCCATCTCCCACATGCATATCCTTTCATTGAGCATAGGTGTGTTCCACTACTGGAACTATTTTTTCTTACTTGCGACACTTGTTTCCTCCTCTGTATCATAGAATTCATTTGACTATGAAAAAACAAAAAAATATGGGCACGAAAGGAGTATTATCTTATATTAGAAGCATTTGTGTCACCTTTGAAAAGAGCACAAAGTTATTGAGTCCATTTGTCATCATAATTTTGGGTTTAGCATGGCCTTAGGAAGTTGAGCTCGTTACAAAGAGTTTTCTCCATAGACTGGTTACTATTCCAGTCCCTATGGAGAACTTGATTGATGCCTCTTGCATCTCATGGTTTCATCATTGAGTCTATGTTGTCGGAGTCTTCCATATGTCTCATTCTCTCGTTCAAAGGATGTCTATCAACCTATGTTAGCCATTCCTCAGAACTCTCGACTTTGCATGTTGGCCATACCCTCATTTTGTCTTAGAATGACATGATACTATAGTCCTATTATGTATTGTCCTCCTACGTTCCTCATTGGTAGGTAACCTTGAACCCAGTAGTCATCATTTCATCATTGGTCGTTGACTGGATGATTTCCCTTATGTTAAAAAAAAAGAAATATATTCACACATTTGGATTCATGCCGTGTCTTGGATTCCATTAGCCTTATTCACTACCACATATGACCAAATTTGCCATGATTTTTCATTTTTATTTCCACACATATCCGTCGCACTTTTCACGAAAGCAAAGACTATTTTTCATGGAACTTTTTTCATCGCTATATCCATGAACTAGGTATTCGTGGAAATAGCAACGAAATAATCCCTCCACATGTCATCATCGTCAAGATAGGTTTACCTTACAAAGAGTGGAAATAGAAATGAAACTTCATCGCAATAGGGATGAAAAACTGTGCCAAACTAAAAAACTTTATGACATAGATAACATATGTGCAACACAAAAGTGTGGAAAGTTGCGACGAAAACACGTGGCAATATTGATGAAAAAAATTGGCAGAGAAAAAACTTATGACGCAAATGCTATATGTGCGACGCAAAACCGTGGAAAAGTGCAAAGAAATTTTGTGGAAATAGCGACAAAAATCCTTGTCAAACTAAAACCTAATCATTACCTTGTGACGAACTTTCGTCAATATTGCCATGCCTCGTGTAGGTTTAAAAACAAAATTACATGAGAAGATGGATGTTGGGATTTGTGAGATATTCTAAAAAAATGGATTCAACCATGGGAATGGATGGGGGACATAATTAGAATTAAGTTAATAGGGTTCTATGGAATTAAGTTGATCATCTCCCACCATGATTTTATAATTATTATGAAGTGGGGTATATTGAAAGGAATTACTTATATCCTCACCATCCTTGATGTGGGTACTACCAAAATACAATACATAATACACATGATTCTGTACAATTGATTAATAAATGGGAGGAACAATACATGATATACTGTAGTGATAATATGGTGAATTGTGAGCTTTATATCCATGGTGAAAATATAGTAGGTTGTTCCTACATTGGGATCAATATCATCACCTAGTTTGGAGCCTGTTATCACCATAGAAATTATACTTGAGATCTGAGTTTTGAATTTAAAAGAGGACTAAAGTGATGTAGATACATGGAATGATTTGAAATTCTGAGACATATATGGCGGCAAGTGGATAAATATAGCATAAGAACGAAGGAAACAATCCTATGGATTGTTGATCTTGTAGTAGCCCAGATCAATAGTTGAGGCCCATATCGGGTGGTGAACTAGCACGAAACTTGATTGTGTGAAGGTAGACCAGGGAAAACCATGATGGTTTTAGTAGTGGACGTGTGGTTCTCATTGAAGTATATCGAGGTGAAAAGAATTTTTCCTGAAACCATTTTTCCCACAGTCTCGATATCACATGGTCTAATGTGGAAAAATAACAACTCATGGGGGAGGTGACGACTATTGTAGGAAAATCTCCCTGTGGACAGGTAGATCGCCTCTAAGAGCTTGACCCTAACTCTAGACATAAAATGCTTAACATGGACACTGACTTCCTTTCAAATCCATCTAAACTAACACATGAGAAGGAAGGATGACATAAGTACCTTTTATCGATGTTTGGCCCTGCACGCTCCAAGTTGCACTCCAATCCTTTGCTCCTCGCTGAGTTCTGTGGACAAAACAAGATACGACCACTTCCTACTCTATTGATATTAGCTTGAAAACAGATCTATCAATAAATGATAAGTTCATGTGACATTAGAAAAAAACTAGAAAGAAACAGGCCAAGCGTGTCATATTGATGAGAATAACGACAACAATACTTACAATCATAGATGCGAATGCGACAGCTTCGTCAAGTCCCCTTTGTCTAACCCTTGCCTGAAAGATCCACAACCTGGATAACAGCAGCTTCACTGATCACTCTCCTTTGGCTGACTGTGAGTTTCCTCCAAGATCATAAGTTTGATATCTTCATTTCTTCCCCCAATCAGCTCCAACACCACTTATGAGATCATAATTTTGGTGTAATTCTCCATTTTCCATCCCTTTTCACCATTAGAAAGCTTGTTTATATAGGTTAAGAGGAGCTTAACCTCTTTATTTATCTTTAGAACAAGTTGGGAACCTTCTCCTTAGATCAGTGATCTCTTGATGAAACCAAGAATTCGAATACAACGGCCTCCTAATCTCGAAAGATCCTCCCCTTATTCTCCTCAACGGGCCAACTACTGCCTCAAATTAGGCAATGCTCCCTTATAAGGGGCATCAGAGTGTTGTAGCGCTCCCTGGTAAGATTTAGGGAAGCGTCAATCCCTTCAAGTTGACCAGCACTCCTTCAGAGGGGGCTGGGGAGCGTTATAACGCTCCCTGGAGCCTTGTAGTGGAGCGCCAGCGCTTCTAGGGATGAAATAGGGGAGCGCTCCTCCTCAAAACCTTTGTTTCAGAGCTCTTTTCAGGTGTCAAGAGTTGTTTGACTTCAGTAAACCAGTTCTCCTTCTTTAAATCAAGCATATGAGATGTTATAAGTGTCTCCTTAGTGTCGTCGACATGGCAGTATGTCTGAACATCATTTGCGACACTTGTGACCAACTTGCGACACTTGTGAAAGTTGTAAGGAAGATGCGACACTTACAACAATTGAGAGGAATGTGCGACACTTATCAAGATGTGTAAATTTGACGTGTAACAGAATGCCCCCCAAAGTATGAAGTTAGAAGATGCCAACTGATAACTGAAATACTTTGTAGATGCCCAAGCAAGGGTATAGACTCGGAGAACCTGACAGAAGCTGCACACAAACATCCAACAAGTATCATGACATATTTCAAAACCCAAGGCAGGCATACCTATGCTTGGGTGATCAAGACTTAGCAGGATATGGCCGCCATAAAATACACTGCGGATCCATAATTCTATTGATAAAAAGGTATAGCCACCAAAGATACAATTTGGATCTATACTCTGATGACTCGGACTGATCATAGCCACAAAGAATACATAGTGGATCTACGAGATGACAAGACATATCCACGACCAATACAAAGTGGATCTATGTTACAGTGTATGTGTTCTTTGTCCAATGTAAATTCCTTCGCAGCCCAGGCAGAGCATATATCAAAGAGATCATTCAACCCAGGGTCTTCTTGCAAATCCCTATATGGCACGGATCTAACCATGTGAATAGATGTATTGACGTCGAACATGGAAAAAATCACTTGATTACCGGTCAATGCTGTGAACCATTAACAAGTGCGAGGGAGATCACCATTAATGTCAATGATTCCCAAGGTACCCTAGTACATTCCAATGAATGTGAATAGATGAGCTGAGGTCGAACATCTGTGGAATCATTCGATCAGAGGTCAATGATGTAAACCTACAGTCGAATGTGAGGAGGCCTTCCATTGAGGTATGCAAGTCCCAAAGTACTAACTGGTTTCTAAGTCTAATTCCCGGATAATGTGTTGGAGTCGACAGGAATAGACTCGTCGAGGGAGGGCCTTGATGTATCCCCCATCAATGACATGAAACAGACATGGAGATGTGATTGGAAGATCAAATGGACATGGACTGACATAGGTTTTGAGGCAAGATACTTGGGACGGTTGACTCTCGAGGTGAATACTTCCCTTGAACACTGGGGCACAACAGTAAAACATGACATGGACCAATATTACGCAATGGACACTGGACTTGCGTCAAGTGACCCAAAGGAGTGAAAGGAACTAAAAAGATTGGCTCAGTGCAGAGGTTTAGCGGATTATGATATGTGGAAAGCGACAAAGTGTCGTGTTCAAGGGCGACTCTAAGAAGTGTTGGATGATGTTCTCAAGAGACTGCTTGACTTGCTCCTTTCAATTTTTTCCCCCATCCAGATAGATGAGTACCTCTTTTTTATTTAATGAGCTCGAGGAGGATAACACATGCTTGATATAACTCACCTTCGGTAAGTTCCTCTTCCTTTGTTTAATAAACCGGAAGAAGTAAGGGTTCGATCCCATATGGGTCTGTCGATGTGTGCTTTAACGAGTCCAAAGACAGAAAAATCGAAGGTTTTTCGAGATTATAGAGTTTGGAAAAACACTTAAAAGAGAACTCTCTCAGTTCCTTTTTCGTACAATAGTCTAACGAGACCGAAAAAGGGGTAAACTATCACTTGAAAGATGCCCTTTCTGACCTTTTAACGAGTGTGAAAGGAAGCAAGGTCACTCGACAATCTTTTCATATTTAGAGAGTCTGAAAAGGGTTTAAAGTAGACTCTAGGGGGGTTCCTTTTTCGTGTGTTCTTGTATCCGTACGGGTTTGAAAAAGAGATAAAAGTTTACCCGGTTACATTCTCATGTATTTATGAGCACAAGAAATAACAAAGACTAATCTCGGTATTATGCCCCCAGCTTGAAAGCTAGTGACTTGAATC
Source organism: Picea engelmannii (assembly GCA_009831015.1). NCBI lineage: Eukaryota > Viridiplantae > Streptophyta > Pinopsida > Pinales > Pinaceae > Picea > Picea engelmannii. Next base: position 238,922 of record ML780846.1, read on the forward strand.
CAGAATGACCATCAAAGGCTGGAGACATGCCCCCCAAGCTTCAATTCATTCACCGACTTTGAGGTTGTCACCAATTTCTGTGCTAGATGGAGAAAAAGGATACAGGTGGATGAAATGAAGGTTCAAAAACGAGACCTAACGAAAGACTCAACTCGACATCTACGAGATCTGGCGAAAGACTCAACTTGAAGGGAGAGGTGATTGTTTCATTTTTTAATGAGCTTGACACAGGAAAAGAACTATGCTCAAGGTTCCAGGTTCGATCCCCAGATTGTTGTTTCATTTTTTAACGAGCTTGCTACAGAGAAGAAAAACTATGTTTGTCATGCCCCCAGCATGAAAGCTAGTGGCATCTGTTTCATTTTTTAACGAGCTTGCCACAGAGAAGAGAAACTATGCTCGTTGTTTCCCCCTGTTTGTGACCTTTGTTTCATTTTTTAATGAGATTTCCATAGATAAGGGAAACTATGCTCGTGGTTTCTCCAAGAATGAAAGCTAGTGGCCTCTATTTCATTTTTTAACGATCTTGCAACAGAGAATAGAAAACTATGCTCATTGTTGCCCCCTGTTCATGACCTATGTTTCATTTTTTAACGAGCTTGCCATAGAGAAGGGAAACTATGCTCGTGGTTTCTTCTTGATCACGGCTTCCAAGAGGATAATGCTCTGGAAGGATACCATGTCAAGGGACAAAACTCGATCATGGTCTCCAAGAGATCTTCGTCGGATGCAAGACAATCACTCTGGAAGGAACACATATTGAGGGTCGTGACAGGGGTAAGGAGATCGAGCTCCAATAACCCTACTGAAGAGATCACCATGTCAACTACGGGATCCAAATCATCGGAATTTGAGGTCATGGGAGACAACGCCACATAATTGACATGCGGCGGGGGTGATACTGTTTGCATATAAGAACCACTTAGGGAGGTAACCCAGTCAGGTATGATGAATGAAAGTTGATCAATAGTCACAATTATTCCATCGTGAGGGAAATATATCACACGGAAAAGGGTGGATACAATAGCTTTCATGGCATAAACATAATCCCGCCCAAAAAGTAAAGAGAAATCCAAGGGGTCTCGGACTACCATGACATCAATAAAGACAGTTTTTCCTCCCAAAGTTACAGGAAACTGAGGAAGGATCCCTAAAGGTTGACTAGTTCTTCTGTTAAAAGCTAACATATTTTGTGTAACTGGTGCAATCTGTGGACAACCTAAAGCGTACCAAGCAATAGAAGACAAAATACTAACATACGCACCTTCATCTATCATCGTTTGAGGAACGTCCCGACCACGAACCTGTACTATAATCTGGAAAGGAATGTGGGAGGGAAGACGAGGTCCAGTTAGCGCACCCCAATCAAAAAGGATGGCTTCATTACTTGGAGGGGGTTCTGTTGTAGAAAAATCTCCCTGTGGACAGGTAGATCACCTCTAAGAGCTTGACCCTAACTCTAGACATAAAATGCTTAACATGGACACTGACTTCCTTTCAAATCCATCTAAACTAACACATGAGAAGGAAGGATGACAGAATTACCTTTTATCGACGTTTGTCCCTGCACGCTCCGAGTTGCGCTCCAATCCTTTGCTCCTCACTGAGTTCTGTGGACAAAACAAGATACGACCACTTCCTACTCTATTGATATTAGCTTGAAAACAGATCTATCAATAAATGATAAGTTCATGTGACATTAGACACAAACTAGAAAGAAACAGGCCAAGCGTGTCATATTGATGAGAATAACGACAACAATACTTACAATCGTAGATGCGAATGCGACAGCTTCGTCAAGTCCCCTTCATCTAACCCTTGCCTGAAAGATCCACAACCTGGATAACATCAGCTTCATTGATCACTCTCCTTTGGTTGACTGTGATTTTCCTCCAAGATCATAAGTTTCATATCTTCAGTTCTTCCCCCAATCATCTCCAGCACCACTTATGAGATCATAAGTTTGGTGTAATTCTCCATTTTCCATCCCTTTTCACCATTATAAAGCTTGTTTATATAGGTTAATAGGAGCTTAAACTCTTGAGTTATCTTTAGAACAAGTTGGGAACATTCTCCTTAGATCAGGGATCTTTTGATGAAACCAAGAATTCGAATACCACTGCCTCCTAATCTCGAAAGATCCTCCCCTTATTCTCCTCAACAGGCCAACTACTGCCTCAAATTAGGCAGCGCTCCTTTAGAAGGGGCATCAGAGTGCTGTAGCGCTCCCTGGTAAGCTTTAGGGGAGTGCCATCACCTTCAATATGAGCAGCGCTCCTTCAGAGGGGGCTGGGGAGTGTTATAACGCTCCCTAAATCCTTGTAGAGGAGAACCAACGCTTCTAGGGATGAAATAGGGGAGCACTCCTCCTCAAAACCTTTGTTTCTGAGCTCTTTTCAGGTGTCAAGAGTTGTTTGACTTCAGTAAACCATTTCTCCTTCCTTAAATCAAGAATATGAGATGTTATAAGTGTCTCCTTAGCGTCATCGACATGGCAGTATGTATGAACATCATTTGCGACACTTGTGACCAACTTGCGACACTTGCGAAAGTTGTAAGGAAGATGCGACACTTACAACAATTGAGAGGAACGTGCGACACTTATCCAGCTGAGTAATTTTGACATGTAACAACGGCTAGTCAAAATCACCTCGTGTCACTCGTTCGGTACTTCACGACCGTATGATGTCAGGTGAACTCCACCGGATAACAAACTCAAAAGCTAATCATTTTAAATGGATTGGCCAAGCATGGTAAACCAACATACCTACAACTGATTCTAGTAGTAATTCATGATTGGAACTCTATAACTACTAATTCTCAAGTATGGAGGCATCATCTCCTCCATAAGAGAAGTAATCTCCAATTTGATCGACTCTCTAATTTCTGAAGGAACATCTTAGTTTCCACAGAATTGGGATACATGTACAAATCCAATCAATACATATCCAGTGAAACATGTCATTCAAGTAACATGGCAGGTTTATGTACGAGTAAGAAGGAAAGGGAAATTGCACATATATTAGCAAATATTTTCCATATGGAACTTGCTACAGACCCATAATTAGAAGTCGGGCTAAATCCCATCATGAGGGACCTAGTCATCAACAGGCGAGCTATGAAAAAGAAACGGATCGAACGATAGAAGACATAAGCCATAGCCAAAAGGGCTGAAAGCATTGGGGAGAATCAACCGGTCTGGTTGGACACTCTAAAGGAGGAGATCATTAAGCTGAAATGAATTCTCAGGTGGTAATAAGTACATCCCAACATATTTTGGGCAGATGGCGGTCGAAGAAAGGGGCCCAGATATGGCAGACCTGTTCCTAACGGTCCCTTTAAAATAGGATAACTGTTATTATAAATCATTCATTTTTTTAACTTATCTCTATTTTTAGAATTATGGGGGAGTCTGAACGTTTTGAATTCCACGAGAAATTACTCTATATATATATTATCTCAAGGATATAGAAAGCATGGAGAAAAGAGGATTCTTCCCTCTGTGAAGGAAAACTTTGTAAATTTTTGTGGCTACAATGAATATATAAATGCAAAGGCATATTTTGGACTGTTTACGAAAAGATTCTAACTGGTGGTGATATGAGTCTTGTGTTCTTTCATAGTGTGTGATTCCTGTTATTCTATATTTCAATTTTTTTTTCATCTGTCCAAATTGGAGAACTAGAGGACCATAATTCATAACTTGATGCTCTCGTCTTAGCAATTTAGACTATGTTTACCTCTTCTTAACCATTTCAGAATTCATTCGTGTAATCCTCAGGATGTAGTTGTATGTTTCTTTTTCTTTTGATGCCATGCTAATTTTCAGATATAAACTCATATTCATTACCTCATTTAGCTTGTTCCTCTTAATAGTTCTTATGTTCTGACAATGCATTGTTCATTCCAGACTCCATAGCCCAAATGCCATCTTCATTTCTATAGTTATTTTATTAAAAACCTCCAACACAAAGAAAATCTAGCCACCGATTTCTATAGCTATATCAAGTGACATGAGAGATCCCTTTCTAAGTTGAGTAGGCTAGTGCCTCTTCTCTAAAGCTGGTTTAAATAGTTACCTCTGTCATTTCTTTATTCAGCCGGATAAAATTTACAGAGTGCTAACATTATGGCGTTGTTGTCGGGGACAAAATGAAAAATTTTCCCTGGAAAGAATGACATGGTTGAGTTCTAAGGTCTGAGAGCAGCAAACACTTAGGCACATATTGGCTATATTCCTACTTTGGTTACTCCACACATCAAAAAATCAATTTGAAGGTGATTCCACTGGTAGAAGAATCCAGAAATTGGAATTTTCACTAGCGACTCCACTCTCAATCCAGAATCCAGATCCCAAAACATTATTGGCAACTCCACTAAAATTTCAAATGCAGTTCAAAGAGTCCACTTGAAGATGAGATTCCTTGAAATAGGTATTAAAATGGGATCTCCTCCAAATCATTTTACTATTTGTTATAATTTACCTCTACTCCTTCCTTGAATATGCCAAACAAATTTTTCTTTACCTACTACATTCCAATGATGATCATGAGAATCTTTAAATTGTATATCCTCCTCTTAAATTTGTACATGTGTATCCTCACTATATCACTGATTTTGATAAAAACATTCCATCCGAGGCATGTGATGACCATAACCAAGTTGATGAGCCTCATGACACCAAAGCAGATATTTCACCTCTTGTACTTGATCCAACATCCTCCAAGACTCAACATAGATACAAATATTTAAAATTACCTCAAGTCCTTCATGATTTTCCTCCTGAGAACTATAAATACCTTCATGTGTTTGATGGGGAGCCTGATGTCATCTCAGCTGAAAAAAAACATCCAAGGGTTTGAGCATTTTATAGAGTCGTTTGAGATTGACCATGATTATGTTTGTATGAGGGCATTCTCTCAATCCTTGAAAGGGGACACCAAAGACTAGTTTAGACATTTGCAGCCAGATACAATTAGCTCATGGGAGGATTTGAAGAATATTTTTTTTAATTTTTGGGGAAAGAATAAATCTTTGGAGATACAACTTGCAGATTTCTATGCCTTGGAATGGAAAAGCAATGAAACTATCTCTATATCCAGTAGAAGGTTTTCCAGTATTTACTACAAATTGTCTGAAGAGATTCAACCCACTGAAGTTACTGCCATGCTCCATTATACAACAACTCTTCATCCAGATTTTTCTTTCCTCCTGATGGAAAGAAGACCTAAGTCCTTACAAAAAATGTTTAATGATGGACAAGATATCCAACACAACATCCAAGAATGTAAACAGATCCAAAAGGAGGGGTTGGATACTCAAGAACATGAAAGTGAATATGAACAGAAAATAGTTGATTGGAATCTTGAGCATAGAATTGACAATATCATGGGTCCTCTTGAGGTTTCAAATTCTTGTGGTTGTGATAAAAAATATATTCCACTTGTTAAAAGAAGAGGTGTTGTTTTATCTTCGGAGCCATCCCATGATAAGTAGGGGGATGATTATTTTATATATTCTTGTGTAGATAGTCAAGAGGATGAGTTTGCAAACTAGTTTGTTGAAGAACATATTAATGTTCCAAGTTTGTTTTGGTTAGACGACGTTGCATATGATGTTGATTTTCCTTCATATGACAAATACGAGGATGATCGTGATGTTGAAGACTTTCATTTTCAACAGTATAGTGACGAGCAAAATATTAGATTAGTTGAAGAGAATTATGTACCCTTGTGCTTTACTACATTCAAATTGTTGAAAGAGAATTCTCATATCATTATTGAGGCAAACGAATTTGTGTTGATGCAAAGTCGCACCAAACCAACGAAACAAATTGACAAGATATTGGAGCACTCTTTTTTTTTAGGAAGACCTTGTAAATTCAGAAATACAGTCATTGGTCGAAGACAAATCTGAAAGTGAGCATATCCAGAAACCCAAAGAGATGGAAAAATGTACTTATGATGATACTGAAAAAAAAAAAAAGGTTTCGAATCAGGTAACAAAACCTTGCCATTATGTTTTCCCTCATTCGAACTATTAAAAAAAAATGTTTGCAGCATTTCAAATCAGAGAACATCCAATCATGGCATTGAAAGTGAAGAAATTAGTGGGCTTACAAATAAAAACTCTCTCCCCTTATGTTTTTCTTCCTTTGAATGGTTAAGATAAAATCATGAAATTTCAGAAAAAAATAGCGAGTTTTGACTATATTCACAGTAGCATTGTTTTACATGAAAAGGTTGTCATCATAGAAGAACACCAACTACACTCACATGCATTGAATGATCATTACTTGGAAGGGTATTTCAATTCAGAATTCCAATATGTTCTTAATCATCAAATTAAAGAAAAAGTTGATCAAGAAATTTTTATCAAAGGTCTTTTCCTTTCTCCTAGAACTAATGCAGATGTTCAACAATATCCCAGCAAGACAAGGTATTTCAAGGTTTCCTTTCTTCCCCTGAAAATGACATAGTGATCATATTTCTGAACAACCTAGACATGGATGAAGATTTTGAAATTTCACCTATGAAAACTCTGAACAACAAGGAAACCCTTGTGGAGAAATCTTGCTCTTCTATCTTGATTCCTGAAAATGAATCATTCTTCTATATGATTCATGATCCTGAGACACATTATATGGGAAAGGTTTATGATCATAATCTACCAATAACAATGGATTACAACGAATCAATGTATGTTCCAGATATGAATCTTTTTACACCAGATGATGTTCTCCAGCCATGATTGCCTCATGACGTAGGAAATCCCTACTACTAGACTTCTCAACAACTCTGTCAGCTTTTTAGAAGTCATCAAGTTGAATTACCTGAAAACGAAAATGTAGTCGAAGGAGTGAAACATGATGATTGTTTTGTGCATATTTTAGAAGATCCATTTGCAATCCTATTAGAGGAAATGAACAGTCCAAATGTTTTAATTTTTTCAGAATTATGGATGAATTTTTGAATGAATTATCAGTCAGCAGGATTTGGAGCAAGCTTGTGCAAAGTAAACAGATAGTGGATAAAATGCTTGCATGGTTGCATTGGCATTTTGATTTCACTTGATTGATAGTTTATTTCAATAGTTAGAGTAGATAGGAGTGCGCAAATAATCTTGTTGGTCAAGAAAATTGTTTTAGTTTGGATTCCCAGAAGTATGTACAGTCAGATTTTAGTGGTGCATTCAATATTCCTTATACAGTTGAGAGAAGTTTGCAAAGTCTGGTCTTAAGATTTGACGTTCAGTCTCCAAAACGTAACAAAATACATGCACATGTTTTGAAAGTGGCCCAATGAAGAAGGTATTGGGTCCACAGTTCTTTGCTACCTCACAAGGAGGATAACATCCCCAGTTGGAGCCTATGTTATCACCATAACAATTATACTTGAGATCTAAGTTTCAAATTTAACGGAGGAATAAAGTGATGTAGATACATGGCACGATTTGAAAGTCCAAGACATATATGGGGATAGATGGATAAATATAGAAGAAAAACAAAGGAAATAATCCTATGGACCGTTGATCTTGTAGTAACCCACATCAACAGTTGAGGTCCATATCAGGCGGTGAACGAGCACGAAACTTAATTGTGCGAAGGCGGACCAGGGAAAACCATGATGGTTTTAGTAGTGTACGCATGGCACTAGTTGAAGTATATCGGGGAAAAAAGAAGTTTTCCTGAAACTATTTTTCCCAAAGCCTCGATATCACATGGTCTAATGTGGCAAATTAACAATTCGTGGGGGAGGTAACAGCTAGTCAAAATCACCTCGTGTCACTCATTCGATACTTCACAACCGTATGATGTTAGGTGAACGTCGTCGTATAAAAAACTCAAAATATAATCATTTGAAATGGATTGGTTGAGTGTGGTAAACCAACGTACCTACAAGTGATTATGCCAGTAATTCATGATTGGAATTCTATAACTAATGATTCTCAAGTATGGAGGCATCATCTCATCCATAAGAAAAGTAATATCCAATTTGATCAAATCTCTAATTTCTAAAGGAACATCTTAGTGTCCACGGAATTGGGATACATGGACAAAGCCAATCAAGCCATATCCATTGAAATAGGTCATTCAAGTAACATGGCAGGTTTATCTACGAGTAAGAAGGAAAGGGAAATTGCACATATATTAGCAACTAAATTCCATACGGAACCTGCTACAGACCCAAAATTAGAATTTAGGCTAAATCCCATCATGAGGGACCTAGTTATCAACATGCGAGTTATGAAAAAGAAACGAAGAAAATGACAGAAGACAAAAACCATAACCGAAAGGGCTGAAAGCATTGGGGAGAATCAACCAATCTGGTTGGACACTCTAAAGTATGAGATTGCTAAGCTGAAATGAATTATCAAGTGGGAATAATTACATCCTAGTATATTTTGGACAGATGGAGGTCAAAGAAAGGGGACCATATATGACAGACGTTTTCCTAATGGTCCCTTTAAAATAGGATAATTGTTATTATAAATCATTCATTTTTTGTAACTTATCTATATTTTTAGAATTATGGGGAAGTTTGAACGTTTTGAATTCCATGAGAAATTACTCTATATATATATTATCTCAAGGATATAGAAAACGTTGAGAAAAGAGGATCCTGCCCTCTGTGCAGGAAGACTTTGTAAAATTTTGTGGCTAGAATGAATATATAAATGCAAAGGAAGATTTTGGATTGTTTACAAAAAGATTCTAACTGGTGGTGATATGAGTCTTGTGTTCTTTCATAGTGTTTGATTTTTGTTATCCTATATTTCATTTTCGCTTTCATCTATCTAAACTTGAGAATTAGAGGCCCAGAATTCATAACTTGATGCTCTCAACTTAGCAATTTAGACTATGTTTACCTCTTCTTAACCAATTAAGAATTCATTCATGTAATGCTCTAATGTAGTTATATGTTTCTTTTTCTTCTAATGCCATGCTAATTTTCAGATATAAACTCATATTCATTGCCTCATTTAGCCTATTCCTCTTAATAGTTCTCATGTTCTGACAATGCATTTTTCATCCCAGACTCCATAGCCCAAATGCCATCTTCATTTCTCTAGTTATTTTATTAAAAAACTCCAACACAAACCAAATATAGCCACCGATTTCTATATCTATATCAAGTGACATGAGCGAGCCCTCTCTGAGTTGAGCAGGCTAGTGCCTCAGCTCTAAATCTGGTTGAAATAGTTACCTCTGTCATTTTTCTATTCAATAGGACAAAATTTACAGAGTGCTAACAGAGCCAATTCTAGCACAAACATGAGAGATGCAAATCAAGGACCCATGTATCAAGCTTTATAGTGAGCACTAAGGTTTGATGTACTATGAAAGAAAGGTTACTTTAAATATGTAATTAAGGTGATGCAGGAAGCTATTCATGCTAGAGACATAGTTACTATGAATGTGAGAAAAAGAAAACCTTCCATAATTTGGCCACTAAGCCAATGCATGATTCTACTAGTATATATAGTGGAATATGACGTCAAAGAATTTTTGAAAAGTTTTCTATAGATAATAGACAATGATAAATCCAAAAAAAAATTAAGGGAGGTCCTTGGGCCAATTTTAGATTCACCAATAGAGGCACAAGATAGGCCCTTAAACCCTGTCCAGTGAACAAGGTATGGAAAATAATTTATCTTAAATGCATTGATTCAATGATATGAAGTGTGAGAAGTTATGCTCAACTTTGGGTTGGATGTTAACATCCTACTGAAGTAATCATGGGAACTCATGGGATGAAAAAATTTTGTCCACTTTTCGATCTAGTGGTAGTTGGTGAACCAATCACACATTTTCCCCATTGTCAAATTGGCGAGATGGAATTTTATCTCGATTGTGTGAATATTTATGCTTACTTTGAGTTCATTGACATAGTAGATGACAAATATGCATACCTAGTATTGTAATGGATTGAATGGGAATTTGATAATGATGTCATTTGATAAGAAGGGTTATTGGATGGTATATCCATTGGATCTAATGTAGTGTAATACATTTGTTAAAAATATAGAAGAAGTATTTGATGAAGGTGTTTTTTGATAATCTCACCATAGGATAGTTGGAAGACTACATTTATCCAACTGCTAGTGGAAAGTTGAGTTGGAGAATAGTATTCTCCTCTGTCATGTATTCCAAAGTTTCCATTACTTTTGGGCCACCTAGCGAGTATGAAAATTAATTGACACAAATATGCACACTACCAAATTCCATTAAGTGGATTCATGTAGAGATTAAAGGTCCACTAGTGTTTAATGGAACAACTAATGCCACAAAGTTTATGGAACACATAACTTAACACATCATGTTTGAATAGAGGGTATAAACATTGGATATCACTTTGGTATATATCCTTGAATGATTGTGGGAATTTCATTATGAACTTTGGACTCACAAGAAGATATAGTAGGACTAGGAACCTACTAGACATAAGATTTGTGTTGACCCATGTTCCCATCCATCGATCTTGATAAGGAAAATATATTCATATGATCTGAAATACTTTGAAAGTCCAATTCATAGGGACTATGAGGGGATATATATAAGAGTAGTGTAACTTAGTGGAATGTATAGGGCTATACGGGCTTGAACCACAGACCTTATCTGTAGAACATATCAAAGTTCTTATTATCAAATTAATTTGAAGTGTTCCAAGAACCCAACATGCATTTTATCGCATTGGGATCTTTCACTAAAGGATATTGTTTGCTAATGAACTATTTAATTCATTTCATCTCCTAGCCACATGAATATAATTAATAAATGAAAAATGACACTCAAGGAGTCTCACCTGCAAAATCTTTCGTCGAAGAGTTGTGTTAGCTCCCAAAATGAATCCGTCACTATGGTTTCATTTTGTGGTTGATAGCATGGCTATTGGTAGTTTTCTCAAATTTAGTTTTTGAGTTTTTTCTAGTAGAAAGACTTAGGTTTTGATTTTTGTCTTAGAAATAAGACGACCCATAAAGGCATTCTCTTTAAAATTTTCATAAAATGATTTCAACAGCTAACGTGTGTTTTAAAGATGATGGTTAGCTGGTGAAAGTGGTGAAAGTGGTGATTTTCAACATCTAAGGAGCATTTCTCATGGGTTGTGCGCTGGTGAAAGCGGCGATTTTCAACAGCCGAGGAGCACTTCTCACGGGCCATTAGTAGGTGAAAGAAGGGATCATGTGTGTTTTATCCACATTTAAAAAAATTAAATGATGATACACTCAACCCATTTCATGCAATCAAGTATGATGCGCTGGTGAAAGTGGATAATGATGGAGACTCGGTTTTTCACGTCTAAATTGGATTGCAAAGAGGATGTCATTCAGTAACACATGCTTCACAATCATAGTTTTGGAAATGGCGAATTTGAATCCATCATCGTAGGTACAGGTGCAGTACTACTTGGATGATGACATAAAATCGGCTCATCGCTTCCCTAACATGCATCGCTCACAAATGTATGTTAAGTTTTTAATGTTGAAAGACAGAGCCGAGTGCTTTCACCAGCGCAAGACCTCATCTTGAACAACAGATTACAATGTTCGGTGTGCAGAATCGTTTGGGATTTTGAATCGCAAATGGAAAGGAGATGCAGTGGCTTGTTATTGAGAAAACAATTGGACAGTCTGTCCTTCCTACAGGCTCACCCAGAAGTGCAAAAACACTTCTTAAATGAAGGTTGTATGGAGTATGTCGAAAGGCTACATAATGGTTGTCACCAATCAACATCAGAGGCTTTTGCTAAAATGTTTGATGGGAATAAGGCCTGTGTTGGGTTCTTGGAGATCATTGTGGATGAATCTGCCATCGCTACAGTGACCAGCTTACCAAGATGGGGCCAGAGTTGGTTCAAAACGAATTCCGCCAAAAACTTAAATTTCAGAGCATATTTGAAGGAAGAATTCAGACACAATGCATGGAAGAAGAGCATGTCAGTTTCCCATTTATAAGATTAGTGGCAGGATTTGTTTAAGGGCATCCAACTCTACATAACTTCAGAAGGCAGGTATGACAAACTGATGTTGTATCATTTCAAGATCTTACACCATTTTACAGGTAAAACTCTCCTAAATCTACCTTTCTTCTTACCCAAGAGCTTAACTAAAGTCTGTAAAAAGATTAGAGATGAACCTCTAAGCATGAAGAACACTCTTTTCCACTTTTTCCTTATTAAATTGATCATTCTGGAAGAGCTAAGATAGAAGGGAAGGACCTGGCAACATTTTCTTTTTTGGGAGGGCTTTGAAACTCAAACTCAGCCCGTGAATGAACAGAGAAAAGCTGGAAAGAAGCAATTGACTCCTCAAAGTACATCGAGGAAGAGGAGAACCCTTCCAGGACCTCCAGAAGATAGAATCTCTGGTGTGAAATCTCACAGGTCAAAGAAAAAATTTGTTTTTGAAACTACTACAGAGCAGCCTACAGAAAGGAGAACAAACATCTTAAACCTGCCATACACAGACTCAAAACCAGAGCAAGAAGATGAGATCCCTGTCATCAAGAATCTTGAACATTCCATTGAGTTTGCACAGAATTATGAGACCTTTACTCACACCAAGGAAGGGGAAACATCAAAGAGCACTAATTCGAAGAAAACCCAGAAAATCAAGCATCTCAAAGAAGTGATCGCTCAGCAGGAGGTCTTAGAGAGGGTAATAAAGGAAAGATACAAGAAGTTGTCTGATGATTTTGCAGAAACAAATGTTGCATTTGAAAAGATGGCTCGTGAAAGTGTCAAGGAAAAGAAGAGAAAACAAAAAATCACCAAAGACTATAACAGCCTATGGTGGCTAGCAAAGCGCCTTAAAAGGAAAATCAGAAAATTGAACAAGAAGAAAAAATCACACCCAGATTTCCAAGTGCTTGCTCAGGTTTCTGTGAACATGCAAGGGGATAAAGCATAGACACATTGATTTTTTGATGGAATCACAGTTTTGGAGGTGAAATTTCATTTTGGGCTAAGGCAGAGCTTTCACTAACGCACAACATAATTTTACAACCAGTTAGCTGGTGAAAGGCATCGCTTTCACCAGCTAACCAGCGAATCATAAGGCGAGTTAGCTGGTGAAAGCAAACAAATTATTTTTGAAAGCTAAGGATGAAGCAGGTCATTTTTCACAGGTTATAAAGAGGTTCCAGAGTATCAAAGGGATAACAACTTGGTCGTAAAAGACTCTGCATCAGAGATTCGTGGGATTTTTTGAGAACCACATGCTAAATGATCTCCTAAAGTATCTACTATGAACAACTGAAGAAATCCAACTACCAAGACAGGTGCCTCTGCATGTTTCATGACACCACAGATTCCAGAAGCTGAAGAATACAGATGTTAAATTTTGAGATTGAAGACAATTGGAATGCTAGTCTAGTTATTAAGTCTTTGTTATCAAGTTGCTTAGTTAGATTTGAATTGCTATTTTTAGATACAGATCCAAGCTTTTAGGATCTTAAAAACTGATTGTAAAAGCCTATAAATACCTATCTTTTCTAAGAGACATGGGTTCAAACTTTGATACATTTTGGTGCTATTGTATAGACTCTTTCGATACAATAAAATTGCAGTTCCCTTTCGTTTTCAATATCAGAATATCCATGTTTCCATTTATGTACTTCATTTAAGTTTATTTTAGCTTATGAAGACTGTTATCTCTTTATTGAGCTTATAGATTTGAATTGAAGGATCTTCTTTCTGTCTTGTATTAATCCTTACTCCCAAATGTATTTGGCAATCAAGATTAGTGTTCTTCATCCCCCCTCTCAAATTATTTGATCTGATTATTGTTTCCTGAAAGCATTGTTTCTTTAGAAGTAAAATGAGTTGTCTATTACAGTGATCTTTAAAGACCCCATTGTTCCAAGCATATCTACACATTATATTAAGTTACCAAGCATCCTTAGTCTACAACCCTAAGGAGTTTCTTGGAGTGATAACAAATTGGCACCATTGCCAGGGAGACGAAATTCAAGTTCTTCTTTCCTGGGATATGACACAGAGCTGATTTTTGATGATAGACAAATATTAGACATTTTTATTTGGTTGTAATTATCTATTTGGCAACTCCACAAGTTCATCCTAGCTCCTAAGAGGATTAGTACTAGGGAGAATCCTAAAGAATCACCTATCACACCAGTGTCCAATCCAAAACTAATTCTCAGGAAAGGAAAGACAATTCAAGGTCAAACTTCAAGATTAGATACATAAGGTAATCCTCTTTTCAGTTTTGGAAAATCTACTACAGAAAAAATTGAGTTCTTTTCAGGGAGCATTGATGAAAAAACAGCTGTAAATTCTGTAGAAGAACAAATTATTTTTGATCCACAGAAAAATCCTAATGATGATAAATTGATAGATTTAAATTTGATTGAAAAAACACCCAAGAATTTAGAAAGAAGCCACAGTTCTTCTTCCCTTGAGTCTTTTCATTCTCAACAACAAGAAGATCATTTGAACATTTATACTAGCCTCCTTGTTGTTGAACATCTCCTCCAAGAGCTATCTACTAAAGCTGAAGGAAATTTAGCTGGACAACTTGCAATTTTTTACAGAGCCTCTTATCAGACCTCTTTCCCACTAGAAGATTCACCTCTCTCGCATTCCTCCAGTGTTGAAGACTTGAAAAAGAAACCATCACTTGTCTCACCCTTGATAGTTATGGTTGCACCACCTCCTTTGACGAAGATGCAACAAATCCTAGCTGCTAGGTATGCACCACTCATATTGCCAAACCCAGTATCAGCCATGCCAATGGGAGACTATCAGAAGTATATGCCCAAATTCACTGGTGAAGGTGATGTGTTTGCTGAAGAACATATTGAGGCTTTTTACAGTTATGCTGAAAACCTTAATATTGAAGAAGAAGATGTTTGGACACGAGTCTTTGTCCAAAGCCTAGATGGCCATGCTAGGAAATGGTTCAAAGAAATCCCTGCTGGTTCCATAGCTGGAATCGAGCAATTGGATGAGACATTTTTGAAACATTGGGGTGACCGAAGGGATTTTGTCTACTATATCACAGAATTCAGAAACCTAAGGAAAAAAAATAGTGAATCAGTCTCTGATTTCACTAAAAGATTTAACCGGATGTATGGTAAAATACCAGCAAAGATAAAACCTTCAGATGCTTCTACCAAGATCACATATTCTGATGCTTTTGACTCAGATTTTTGTTTACTATTGAGAGAAAGGAGGTCACCATCATTATCTCTCATGCAAGATGCTTCCCTTGAGGTGGAATCAAATATTCTAGCCTCCCAGAAGCGGAAAGGAGATTCTGATAGGAGAAGGCCAAGGAATGAGGCTTCCTCTTCATCAAGTGCTGATCCAAAGTTTGATAAAATGGATAAGATGCTAGAGTATCTAACCTATGAGATATCTAAGCTCAATATCGAAAATAAACATCCTGTGAAGGGAAGAGGCACTTATGATTCTGCAGGCAGGAACCCAAATCAAAATCCCAACAACTTCAGAAGAAATAATCAGCCAACTTAGATCTTGCAAAGAGAAAAGAATCCTACTGAAGATCAGAGAATAAAGGTCCCTCTTCAAAATGTTGTGATGGACGAAGATGAGGGTGAATATCAAGAAGGTGGAGAAGATAACATTCATTGTGTTGGAGAAGAGGCCGGGAAATCTTATCTAACACAACACGACTATGAGGAAGCATTGATGACTGAACAGACAGAAGATAATCTTATTGATGATGGCATTTTCACGACAGAAGATAAGAATAGATATAACCTATGATCAAAATCTGATACTGCCCAACAAGATGCACCAGCCTCTCCTGAAAAGAGCACATCCCCTGTTAAGAAAAAAGATCAGACATCAGAGAATCAACAAACAAATCCTTCAAAGGTGAAATCATCAGCTCCTCCCAAAAAGATTGTTGCCCCTGTCAAGCATCAAACTCCAGAAAGTCAGGCTCCTGTTGAACAACAAATAAATTAGGAAGCTCCTTCGAATCAGGTAAAGGTATCTGATAAATATCCTGATAAAGTCCCATATTCGTTCAATTTTGATGCTGAAATACAAAAAACTAAAATTCCTATTCCTTTAGTTGAGTTAATGAAAAATGAAATGTTCAAAAAGGATATCCTCAAAAATCTAGATCCCCAATCAATATCCCTTCCTGCTGATATCCTCAACATATATGATGAAAATCCAACCATTACTCTAGGCCAAATGATAGAAGACAGAGATGAAAGTTGTCCTCCCTTTTACATCTCTCTAAATATTCATGAGAAAACATTGCATAACTGTTTGTTGGACTCCGGTGCTTCACACAATTTGATGCCAAAGGTGGTCATGGATGAGATTGGGTTGGAGATCACCCAGTCTTATCATGATCTTTTCTCTTTTGAATCTCGAAAAGTCAAATGTCTTGGGATGATCAAGGATTTGGTTGTAACCTTAACCCAAGCATCCATGAAGACTATGGTGATGGATATAGTAGTGGTTGACATACCTCCTAAATTTGGATATCTACTATCAAGATCGTGGATGAAGAGGCTACGTGGCACTCTTCAAATGGATCTCTCCTACACTATTATCCCTATTTTTGGAGGGGTGAACAGAAGGCTATACAGGGAATCTCAGTTGGCATATGTAATCAGTGACAAGAAAAATCCATCCAATCATCCTATCTATTCTGTCAACACGGGTATGGGATCTTGTATTTTGCAAATTGATGATTCATTACCAGATGCATTGCTGCTCAGAAATCCCACAATTCAGCCCACAAAAACAACAGAGGATGATCTTTGGACCATGTTCTTTGACGGTGCTTGCACTAAAGAATCAGCAGGAGCAGGAGTGGTATTGATTTCCCCTTCTAAGAAAACTACTCATTTGTCCTTTAAACTTGATTTTAAAGTAACTAATAATATTGTTGAGTATGAGGCACTACTTTTGGGGATAAATGCAGCCAAAGAGATGGGGATTAAAGGATTGCAGGTATTCGGAGATGCATATATGATCATTCAGCAAGTGAATAAGTCCTTTCAAGAAAAACATGTCAGGCTGAAAGCATACAAAGATGAAGTGTTGATGGAAATTCACGATTTTGCAGATTTTAAAATTTCATATGTACCTAGAGCAATGAATGAATTGGCTAATTCATTAGTTGTGTCGGCTTGTGCTTTCATACCCCCTCTGCCTCATAAATTGAATTACGAAATTTAAATTAAATATAGGCCATCTCTCCCTGATAATGTAAAATTTTGGAAGGTTTTTGAAGACGATGTTGAACTCACTAGATTTCTTGCAGTGATAGATGAGTTTGCAAATCTGCAGATTGATCAGGAGAATGAACATGATAATGAAATTGAGAAGCCAAAATTCAGAAGCAAAATCACAACACATGAAATAGTCCAGTTGTCTACCAACAGAATTCCTAAAGGTTTGGTCCTGTTGGAAAGGTTGTTCGATAATAATGATGTGGCTGTCAAATTGGAAAGTGGGGAAAAAGATTCAGAATTTTTGCAGTACAATGTAGCTAGTGAACAAGAGACTAAATATGTCAACTTAGCCTCACATTTAACTGAAAAACAAAGGGCTGATTATGGAGAATTCCTAAAGGAGTTTGCGGACATCTTCGCTTGGCAGTATGATGACTTGAAGACTTTTGACACAGAGGTAATTCAACATAAGATTCCCTTGAACAAAGACACCAAACCATTCAGGCAGAAGCTTAGATTCTTCAATCCTTTGTTGCTACCTACAATGGAAAGGGAAATTAAAAAACTATTGGACACCTGCATCATCATTCCTCTCAGATATTCAAAATGGATGGAGAATCTCGTACCGGTTAGGAAGAAGAATGGGGAGATCAGACTCTGTGTCGACTTCAGAAATTTGAATAAGTGCTCTAGGAAGGACAACTACCCTCTGCCCAAAATGGAGCATATTTTGCAGAAGGTGTCAGCATCAAAGGTGATGTCTTTTATTGATGGGTTTTCCGGATATAACTAGATTGTTTTCCATCCGGACGATAAAGAAAAGACTATTTTTACCACTCCATGGGGTACGTTTATGTACGAGAAGATGCCCTTTGGATTGATGAATGCAGGAGAGACATTCCAAAGGGAAATGGACATTGTTTTCATTGGAGAGAAAGATAAATTTGTCCTGATATATCTCGATGATATCACTGTTTTCTCACGTAGCCATGAACTTCATTTGCAACACTTAAAAAAGACATTTCTAAAATGTCGAAGGTATGGAATTTCTCTTAATCCAAAAAAATCAAATTTTGCACTTAAGGAGGGGAAATTACTTGGGCATATTGTTTCAGTTGATGGGGTGAAAATTGACCCAGAAAGGGTAGAAGCAATTAAAAATCTGTCTCTTCCTAGATCAAAGAAGGACATTCAGTCTTTCCTTGGGACTATAAACTTTATCAGAAGGTTTATAGTAAACTTTGTAGAACTCACAAATCATATTACTTCTATGTTAAGAAAGGACTCCGAAGTAAAATGGACTGAATAAGCCAGACACTCATTCAATGCCATCAAGGAAGCCATCACAACAACCCCTATTTTGATCAGCCCCGATTTCTCCAAGGTATTTTACATTTTTTCATTTGCTTCAAGAGATACAATTGCAGCAATACTCTTGCAGAAAAATGCAAATGATCAGGAGCAGTCGGTTTCCTTCTTCAGTAAGGTCTTGAGGGACACAGAGGTAAAGTATGAATTGTTGGAAAAACAAGCATATTCACCTATCAAGTCATTGAGAGCTTTCAAAGTTTACATCCTTCAGGCAAAGGTAATAGCTTTCGTTCCCTCCAGTTCAGTTAAAGATGTGCTTATACAACCCGACATAGACGGAAAAAGGAGTAAGTGGATAGCAAATTTGATTGAATTTGACGTTGAAATTAAACTAGCAAAACTTGTGAAGGGTCAGGGCCTTGCCAAACTTTTGGAAGAAGAAAATTGCAGGCTGCTCGAAATAAATTTGGTAAGTATTAATGCAAATAAAGTTCAGTCTTCAGAGGATAAAGAAGGTGAAGAAATGTAGGTCTCGGGTCACCTAGCTGATTGAAAATGGTAGAGTCACATTATTTATTTTCTGCAAACTTTATCAGTCCCATCAGATTTGACAAAAACACAAGGAAGGGCTTTGAAGCTCAAATCTATAAATTTTTGCATCAGTGGCAACTTATTGTTCTGAGAAAATCCAATAGGTTTATTGTTGAGGTGCATAAACCAAGAAGAAGCAGCTAAGGTCATGATTGAATTCCATAATAGTGAATGCGGGGGCCATCACTATTGGAAAACCACTGCACATAAAATCTTAAGATCTGGTTACTACTGGCCATCCTTATTTTCAGATGTGTGTGAGTTTGTGAGAACATGTGACAAGTGTCAAAGATTTGAAGGCAAACAACAACTAAAGTCTCTTCCCCTCAAACCTATAGTGGTCACAGGGCCTTTCCAGTAGTGGGGCCTAGACTTCATAGGTGAAATTCACCCACCTTCTAGTGGTCAGCACCAGTGGATCCTTGTTTCCGCCGATTACTTTACAAAGTGGATTGAGGCTATTCCCACCCGGAATGCCAATCATATTGTCATCATAAATTTTCTGCAAGAAAACATATTTTCCATATTTGGCTGCCCTAAGAGAATAGTCACTAATAATGCTGCTGCATTCAAATATAAACACTTGGTGAAATTGTGTGAAGAGATGGGAATTCAGCTAGTACATTCCACTGCTTACTATCCACAAGGGAATGGCTTAGCTGAGTCATCCAACAAGAGTTTAGTCAGAATTATAAAGAAGTTGCTTGAACAAATGCCAAAGGCTGGGATTCCAAGCTGAAGTTTGCTTTGTGGGCTGACAGGGTTACATGTAAGAAATCAATTGGTACATCTCCTTTCAAGTTGGTATATGGTACTGAAGCCATATTTCCTATTCAACTTGCATTGTTGGTTGCAAATTTTTTACAAGAAACTGATTCTAAACCAAGTGATTTGACCCGGAGAATTCATAATTTGGTAGAGCTATAGCAAGATAGAGAGCAACTTTTGGAAAAAAACAGAATTACATCAAGAAAAAATTAAGGAGATCTTCGACAAGAAAATCAAATCAAATGTCTTCAAAACAAGGGATTTAGTTTTAAAGTGGGATGCAGCAAGACAAGAGAAGGGGAAACATGACAAATTTGAGGCTCTCTGGACAGGTCCTTTTGTCATAACAACGGTGCAGCAGAACAATACCTTTGTTCTCCAAAATATTTCAGGCGAGGAAGTAGCAGGTGGCCCTTTCAACGGGCGCTTTCTGAAGACCTATTTTTCATAAGGCTTTTATTAAAAGCCATGTTCTACTTGTACATATTCTTTTTCAGTTCTGTTTTCTTTGTTTCTATCACTTGAATAACTCCATGCCCAATGGTACCAGCAAAACTGTTTTTCAGATTTCTTTTTAATTTTGTAATAAAGGCTACTGAGTCTAGCTAGTTTCTTGGTCACCTCACAGGGAGATTCCCATCCTAGTTGGAGCCAAATGTTAGCTCCCAAAATGAATCTGTCACTATGGTTTCATTTTGTGGTTGATAGCATGGCTATTGGTAGTTTTCTCAAATTTAGTTTTTGAGTTTTTTCTAGTAGCAAGACTTAGGTTTTGATTTTTGTCTTAGAAATAAGACGACCCATAAAGGTCTTCTCTTTAAAATTTTCATAAAATGCTTTCAACAGTTAACATGTGTTTTAAATATGATGGTTAGCTGGTGAAAGTGGTGATTTTCAACATCTAAGGAGCATTTCTCACGGGTTGTGCGCTGGTGAAAGCGACGATTTTCAACAGCCGAGGAGCGCTTCTCACGGGCCATTAGCAGGTGAAAGCGGGGATCACGTGTGTTTTATCCACATTTTAAAAAATCAAATGATGATACGCTCAGCCCACATCATGCAATCAAGTATGATGCGCTGATGAAAGTGGATAATGATGGAGACTCGGGTTTGCACGTCTAAATCGGATTGCAAAGAAGATCTCATTCAGTAACGCATGCTTCACAATCATGGCATCGGAAATGGTGAATTTGAATCCATCATCGCAGGTACAGGTGCAGTACTACTTGGCTGACGACATCAAATCGGCTCATCGCTTCCCCAACACGCATCACTCACAAATGTATGTTAAGTTTTTAATGCAGAAAGATAGATTCGAGTGCTTTCACCAGCGCAAGACCTCAGCTCGAACAAAAGATTGCAGTGTTTGATGTGCATAATCGTTTGGGATTTTGAATCGCAAATGGAAAGGAGACGCAGTGGCTCGTTATTGAGAAAAGAACTGGACAGTCTGTCCTTCCTACAGGCTCACCCAAAAGTGAAAAAACACTTCTTAAATGCAGGTTGTATGGAGTATGTCGAAAGGCTACAGAATGGTTGTCACCAATCAACAACAGAGGCTTTTGCTAAAATGTTTGACGGGAATAAGGCCTGTGTTGGGTCCTTGGAGATCATTGTGGATGAAGTTGCCATCGCTGCAACGACCATCTTACCAAGATCAGGCCAGAGTTGGTTCAAAATTACTGCCACCAAAAACTTAAATTTCAGATCATATTTGAAGGAAGAATTCAGACACAATGCATGGAAGAAGAGCATGTCAGATTCCCATTGAGAAAATGAGTGGCAGGATTTGTTTAAGGGTATCCAACTCTACATAACTTCAGAAGGCAGGTATGACAAACTGATGTTGTATCATTTCAAGCTCTTAGACCATTTCACAGGTAAAACTCTCCTAAATCTACCTTTCTTCTTGCACAAGAGCTTAACGAAAGTCTGTAAAAAGATTAGAGTTGAACCTCTAAGCATGAAGAACACTCTTTGCCACTTTGGCCTTATTAATTTGATCATTCTGGAGGAGATAAGATAGAAGGGAAGGACCTGGCAACATTTTCTTTTTTGGGAGGGATTTGAAACTCAAACTCAGCCCGTGAATGAACAGAGGAAAGATGGAAAGAAGAAATTGACTCCTCAAAGCAGATCAAGGAAGAGGAGAACCCTTCCAGGACCTCCAGAAGATAGAATCTCTGGTGTGAAATCTCACAGGTCAAAGAAAAAATTGGTTTTTGAAACTACTACAGAGCAGCCTACAGAAAGGAGAACAAACATCTTAAACCTGCCATACACAGACTCAAAACTAGAGCAAGAATATGAGAGCCCTATCATCAATATTCCTGAACATTCCATTGAGTTTTCACAGAATTATGAGACCTTTACTCACCCGAGGAAGGGGAAACATCAAAGAGCACTAAGTCGAAGAAAACACAAAAAATCAAGCATCTCAAAGAAGTGATCGCTCAGCAGGAGGTCTTATAGAGGGTAATAAAACAAAGATACAAGAAGTTGTCTGATAATTTTGTAGAAACAAATGCTTCATTTGAAAAGCTGGCTCATGAAAGTGTCAAGGAAAAGAAGAGGAAACAGAAAATCACCAAAGACTATAACAGTCTATGGTGGCTAGAAAAGTGCCTTAAAAGGAAAATCAGAAAATTGAAGCAAAAGCAAAAATCACACCCAGATTTGCAAGTGCTTTCTTAGGTTGTTGTGAACATGCAAGGGGATAAAGTAGAGACACATTGATTTTTTGATGGAATCAAAGTTTTGGAGGTGAAAGTTCATTTTGGTCTAAGGCAGAGCTTTCACCAGCGCACAATGTAATTTTACAACCAATTAGCTGGTGAAAGGCAGCGCTTTCACCAGCTAACCAGCGAATCATAAGGCAAGTTAGTTGGTGAAAGAAGAAAAATCATTTTTGAAATCTAAGGACGGAGCAGGTCATTTTTCACAGGTTATAAAGAGGTTCCAGAGTATCAAAGGGATAAAAACTTGCTCGCAAAAGACTCTGGATCAGAGGTTCATGGGATTTTTTGAGAACCACATGCTAAATGATCTCCTAAAGTATCTACTATGAACAATTGAATAAATCCAGCTACCAAGACAGGTGCCTCTGCACGTTTCATGACACCACAAATTCCAGAAGCTGAAGAATACAAGTGTCAAATTTTGAGATTGAAGACAATTCGAATGCTAGTCTAGTTATTATGTCTTTGTTATCAAGTTGCCTAGTTAGATTTGAATTGCTATTTTTAGATACAGATCCAAGTTTTTAGGATCTTAAAAATTGATTGTAAAAGGCTATAAATGCCTATATTTTCTAAGAGACATGGATTCAAACTGGGATACATTTTGGTGCTATTGTATAGACTCATTTGATACAACAAAATTGCAGTTCCCTTTCGTTTTCAATATCAGAATATCCATGTTTCCATTCCTGTACTTCATTTCAATTTATTTTAGCTTATGAAGATTGTTATCTCTTTATTGAGCTTATAGATTTGAATTGAAGGATCTTCTTTATGTCTTGTATTAAGCCTTACACCCAACTGTATTTGGCAATCAAGATTAGTGTTCTTCATCCCCCCTCTCAAATTATTTGATCTTATTATTGTTTCCTAAAAGCACTGTTTCTTTAGAAGTAAAATGAGTTGTCTATTACAGTGATCTTTAAAGACCCCATTGTTCCAAGCATATCTACACATTATCTTAAGTTACCAAGCATCCTTAGTCTACAACCCTAAGGAGTTTCTTGGAGTGATAACAAGTTGCATATAGTTGAAATATAGTTTCATATAGTTTCATAAGTTGCAATATAGTTGCATATAGTTGCATAAGTTGCATTGTTGCATAAAGTTGCATATAGTTCCATATAGTTTCATAAGTTGCATATTTTCATATAGTTCCATATAGTTGCATAGTTGCATATAGTTGCATAAGTTGCATATATTTGCATTAGTTGCATACAGTTGCAGATAGTTGCAATATAGTTGCATAAAGTTTCATATAGTTGCATAAGTTGCATATAGTTTCATTGTTGAATAAAGTTGCATATAGTTGCATAGTTGCATATAGTTGCATATTTTCATATAGTTGCATATAGTTTCATAAGTTGCATACAATTGCATATAGTTGCGTAAGTTGCAAGTTGAGAAATAAATGGATTTCACCAACACTCATTTAAACTTATTTTTAATCGCTTTCCAATTCTTCTTTTAGTTTGTTGATATTGAGCTCGCACATGAGATAGTTTATATCTATGAGGATTTAGGATAAATTTTTCAAGCCTGAATTTGATGTGTAAATATTTATGAAGGTATTGGATCCCTTAATGACTCCTTAGTACCGTTGACGGGTTGAAGAAGTTTTTAAATCACAAAGAAACCATGCAGGAAACTCAATGTTGCATAGAATAAGAGTTTAATTTTTTTTATGAGAAATTCACATTGTAGAATCTCCTTCAATATTTTTGTTGTTATCTCTATGAACCATTTTGTCAAGAAAACATCTAAGTCATTGACTAGCAGAGAAAGCTCCTGAAGACTAGAAGAGATAGTGCAAAGGTGCACACAGAGTGCAAGAGTCTGCTTGTTCATTTGAGGACAAGAACAAGCAGAAATAAGGTAGAGTATTTGTTTGTCATTGATGGCAAGCTCAACTCGACAATAACGAACAAGAGAAAGTGGAAATACTAGCAGTGCAACAATGATCGCATGGAAAGATCAGAAGCGTAAACTCCATTTCGAAGATTCGGATACCAGGAGATGGAGGAGTCAAAGAAGAAACTCATGGCAGGAACCTGCGAAATGCGAAATCCCGAAACATGCACATCAACCGGAGTTTCGGATACTAGGAGTTGGAGGATTCAAGAGTCGAGACTCTTCATTACAGGAGTCTCGAAGTGCCGAAATGAAAAATGAAAAAATCCTGAAACATGCACATCAACTAGATTTTCAGATACCGAGAGTTGGAGTCAAGAGTCGAGACTCTTCATCACAGGAGTCCCGAAGTGCCAAAATGTGAAATGTCGAAATACCGAAATAGGAACATCAACCAGAGTTTCGGATACCTGAAGTTGGAGGAGTCAAGAGTTGAGACTCTTCATCACAGGAGTCCCGAAGTGCCAAAATGCGAAATGCCGAAAATCCTGAAACAGGCACATCAACCAGAGTTTCGGATACCGGGAGTTGGAGGAGTCAAGATTCGAGACTCTTCATCACAGGATTCCCGAAGTGCTGAAATGCGAAATTGTGAAAGGCGCTAACAACTAAACTCCATTTTGGAGATTGCAACATGGAGCGTCAAGATAACTCTTCACCACAGGAATGTCGAAATGTTGAAATGTCGAATTGCAAAATGGAGAAATAAGCGCGAGACCCATCATTTATAATCCAACGGTGTAGGTTAATCAGAAATATGATTGAAGGCCTACTATTCTTCTTCACAGTTAATCGATCAGTTATGATTCAGCTGTTGATGCATTTTCTTGAAGGTTCACAGTGTAACTGCTAGAAACAAATGATGGTTTTTCCAGAGGAATCGAAGAGACTTCAGGGTGATCGCCAAAGAAGATGAGGAATCTTGAGGCACATTCCAGTTTCATGAAGACTGTTCATAGAGGCTATGGACAGATGTAAGACGGTTGGAGCCTAGAACTACAATAGAGGGAATGAGCTCGACTGTGACAAAGAAGGCGAAGAGTCTCGACTGCTGGAGAGGCTAAGGAATCTTGGCATAACACTCAGTGATGTGGACACATGGATTTAACAGCCAGAGAAGCTGAAGTGTTGCAATGGTGATCAGGCAGAACACTCGACATGGGGAGATCATGCAGAAGAATTGTGAATAGAGGATGCAGATAATGCACATAGACTATAAAAGCACAAAACATAGAAGAGATTGGGAGTTGTTGAGAGTGATTCAGGTGTATAGAAGGAGGCAGTGTCCAACAGCTGAAATGCCCAGAAGAGGAATGGTGCATAGGAGGTACATGGCATGCAGAGCATAAGGTGCAGCAGAAGCAAAGAACAAAGATGTATAGTTGAGATAGTAAAAGAAGGCTGAGATGCACTTTTAGGGAAAAGAAGAAGATCAAAAAGTGCAAGAAGATGTAGGTAGAGAGACACTGATATAGGAGAGTAGAGAAGCATAGCAGAACAATGATGAGACTGGTAACCCATCGATAAATATTGTGTCTATGTGATAAATTTTTAGATAAAAAACTTTATATCTCAGGGTGGTAGGGAGGTGGTAGGGAGGATTGTTGTCCTCGGAGGTTCAAGTGGGTGCTTGAACACAGAGAGTTGTATCTTCCATCTGGTTGCGTTCAGAGAAACCAAGGTCACAGGGTGGTGCAAGGGAGAACTGTTGTTCTCTGTTATTTAGGTTGGTGCGTGTGTGACTAGAAGCTGGTTCTTCCACCCAGTTGGTCTTGGAACACTTAGGGAGTTGTTACTTCCTTCTAGTGGCTGCTAGAGAAACCAGGGAGTTGGTGCTTCCTTCTAGTGGGTGCTAGAGAAACCAGGGAGTTGGTGCTTCCTTCTAGTGGTTGTTAGAGAAACCAGGGAGTTGGTGCTCTCAACAAATTGAAGCTTGAAAAACAGAGGTTGTAGCCTCATTATGAGTTATTTCTCATAAGTATGATAATGTACAGAATGTAAAGATTACATATCATATAAGGAAGAATAGGTTTTTACACTTTATGGGTTTCCTCATGAAATATTTGTCTCTGTATATTTCATATGTGTGAATGATGTTGAATTTTCTATTGCTTACTTCTCTGCATTATTGTGATTGTCATTCAGTGCTCTGCAAAGAGTTTAAAATAAGCATAATTGTTCAAGCTTGGTAACAATTGATTCACGTCCCCTCCCCTCTCAGTTGTTCAACATATGGTATCAAAGTCGACCCCTTTTATCTAAGGGTAGATCCTAGAGCTTAAACATGTCAAATCCATGAACGAAATTCAACCAATAAGGCCCCTTTGTTCAATGGAACAAACTTTACCTTATGGAAAGTTAGAATGAGAACCTACATAATGGCTTTAGGTGTAGATGTTTGGGATGTGGTAGATACTGGTTATGTAAAGCCAGTTGTACTAGATAATAAGGATGACAAGCTAGAATTTAGCTTCAACTCTAAGGCTATGAATGCTATCTTGAGTGGGCTTATAGAAGCAGAATTCGTAAAAGTTATGAACCTAGGAACTACCAAAGAAATGTGGGACAAACTCATTAGCAGTTATGAAGGTAATGAGAAGGTACATGATGCCAAGCTTCAAACCTATAGAGTACAGTTTGAACAACTGAATATGAAAGAAGATGAAATTGTTGGAAAATACTTTCTGAGAGTTGATGAACCTGTAAATGCAATAAAAGAACTTGGTGAAAAAATTGAGGAACCTTCTTTAGTTCAAAAAATTTTGAGATCTTTACTAGATAGGTTCAACCCGAAGATCTCTACTATAGAATAACTTAATGATCTAAAAACCTTGGAGTTTGATCAACTTCTAGGAACATTGACTGCATATGAAATGAGAATAGTTAAAGATAAACCCACCTCTAGAGAAGCGTCATTTAAGGCAGACAAGAATGAGGATTCTTAGCCTGATGAAATTGAAGCAAAATTTGTGAAGAGATTGAAGAAGGGATCATGCAAATACAAAGGTAAACTTCCTTTCAAATGTTTCAAGTGTGGTAAGATAGGTCATTTTTCAAATAAATGTCCACACAAGAAGAAGGACCATAACTCTGAAGGTGAAGAGAAGTACAAATCCAAAAGATTTGATAGAAATAAAAGTTTATGTATAAACAATGATGACTCCTCAGAAGACACCGATAGTGACTCTTCTTGTGAATATAAGGTAAATGACTTCATCCTTATGGCCAAAGAGGATTATGATAATAAAATCATAGGAAGTGATGATAATGAAGAAGAAGTTGTGGTTGATATGGAAGGATAACTGATCAGTGCATGGGAAGAGATTGACATACTCAGAATTAAGAACAGAAAGCAAAAACAATTGCTGATACAATTCGAGAAAGATAGTAAACAACCTGATGAAGACTTTGCCCTGCTAAAAGTGGAATTAGAAGAGGCAATGAAAATCGAGGACATTCTGAAACAACAATTATCAGAAAAGAAGGCAAGATGTAAATCTCTGGAAGAAGATGTAGTGAAAACTAGGAAAGAGTTGGAGAAGTTTCAAGCCTTGTATCATAAGAATCTATCAAGTATCAAAGCCTTAGAAGGATTAGCCACCATTTTGAATCAACAAAGGAATCCAAAGTTGAAAACTGGTTTGTGTTATGAAAAGGGATCAAGTAGTGGTCAACCAAGAAACAAAGAACCCATCAAGTTTGTCAAATCTACAACCAATGACAACAACAAACCTGCAGAAACAAAGGAAGACAATCAGCCGCCTAGGAGGAGTAAAGAAAAAGGTTCTAGGACTGAATCTGTAGAACAAAGAAATAATGCACTCCCTGCTCAAGGAAATCATCAACATGGAAGAAGTCGACCTGCTCAAAGAAGAAAACCATTTTCCAGGTACCAAGGATTTTTCTATGGATATTGTTTTTTTTGTTCTAACTTTGGTCACAAAGTTGTAAACTCTTCTTTAAAATTTAGATATGAGCAAGCAAGACATTCAAGGGATTGATATCTGCCACAAAAAAGATCAAGACAACCAAGCAATAAACAACCTCTGGCTATAAATCATGCGATGGTTGGGAAAATGACTCGGGTTAAACATAGAAATATTTATGAGAATAACAATCGCTATGATCTTTTATTTAGTGAACCAGAATGTTACATCTATCATAACTATGGACATAAAGTTGTAGATTGTCGCTTAAGGAATTACAAGCCAGATTTCATCCCCACTGTTGAAAATGTCAAGGTTTGGAAGAAGAAAGCAGATGACAAATGTGGACTAGTGTTATCAGCCCAAAGACAAAAGAATCCCTAGTATATTGACAGTGGATGTTCCAAACATATGACTGGATACGAAAGTAAGTTTCTAACTTTAAGTGAAAGAAAATTAGGGAATGTAACTTTTGAAAATGATGCACCAGGAGAAATAAAAGGTAAAGGAATGGTAAGTTTGAGTAATGGAAAAGGGAAAGCGCAAGATGTGTTGTTTGTAGAAGGTCTGAAACATAATCTTCTTAGTATCATTCAATTATGTGCCCAAGGATATGAAGTCATTTTTACCTCTAAAGACTGTAGAATAAAATCTGTGAATTCAGGATAGCTAGTTGCAAAAAGGATAAGAACAGAAAACAATGTATATGTGTTAAAAGAAGAAAAAGAAGAATGTCACTTAAGTAAGTATGATGAAATATGGTTATGGCATAGGAGACTTGGACATCTAAACTTGGAACACCTAATCAAGCTCAAAAATCTTGAGGAAAAAAAAGATTTTCCGAGAATATCAAATCCCCAAGATTCTATGTGTAAACCTTGCCAAGTAGGAAAGCTAACCATAACTCAATTTAAGTCCAAGATCTCTACATCAACAGAGAAACCACTCCAACTAGTTCATATGGATTTATGTGGACCATCAAGACAGGAAGGCATAGGGAAAGAAAACTACTTCATGTTGATTATTGATGATTACTCCAGACTTACTTGGGTTGCCTTTCTCAAGGAAAAAGATGAAGCATTTGAGAAGTTTAAAATATTTAACTCTTTAACTGAGAATCAAACAGAAAAGAGGTTAAAGGTAGTAAGATCAGACAGAGGAGGACAATTTATGTCAAGTTATTTCAAGGAATTATTTTATAAGCATGGGATCAAGAGAGAATACACAATCCCAAGAACTTCACAACAAAATGGAGTAGTTGAGAGGAAAAACAGAACAGTGCAGCAAATGGCCGGGTCAATGATGAATGAGAAGAACATCGGTCAAACCTACTGGGTAGTGTTATCAGACTAATCGGCAGGTGCAGACACTAACAGATCTCCCTAGATCCACCTGGATCTAGAACAAAACATGACAAGACATGACTCTTTCCCTAAGTTACGACCATTGAATTGGCTAGTAAGGAGGAACAAATGACATACCTTTGTATCGCTTCCTTAAGTCTCTGTTGCTCTTGCTTCACTCCAGTGTTCTGGCGAGGTCAAGACTAAGACAACACAAACCAACCAAAGTGAAGATAACAAAATGTATTCAATCGTCAAATTATGTGTATGATCAATGAATTACACAATAAAGTAAGAATGAGTTTATGGGAAAAGGACATGTCGTTGTATCATATTAATCGAAAGTAGAAGATACAACCTGATCACCTTGATGTCGCAAGCTTCATTTTGGTGAATCTTGGTTCCAACACACACACTTTCTCTGTCCTTGCATAAAGAAGATCCAATTCCTCTTGATAGACCTACTAGAGTCTCCAAGCTTTTGTTCAAGTAGGGTTCTTCACACAATTCCTTCACCAATTCTTCAATTAATATTGCTTAACCTTTTCCATGAGAATCCTTTCAATATATAGGATAGGGTGAGATGGTTACATGGATGATAATGATCCCACCAAATCAGATAAGTCAGTAAAATGACAACCATACGAATGCTAACTCATTCTCTAGAAGATTTCTTTCTAGAACCCTCGAGACTTCTTCTATGTTCCAAGTTCAAAAACAAGTTCGCACCCTATATATAGGGAAACCTGCTAGAAGTTCACACCCTAGATGAAGGTGGCCTACGAGAATGGGTCATTCTTGCACCCTAGGCCATATGTAGCCTATGAACTCACCTTGAAAATATGTTTTCTGGAAGGAGATAAATGCCACTTTTCTCAGGAGAAAGTTCTTGTTGAGAGACTGAGTACACTATTGTCAATACATCACCAAGATGACCAAAATCATGTGTAACATAATGCCCCCCAAAGTATGAGGCCAGAATCAGTGACAACCGAAATACTTTGTAAACTGTGTGTGTGTGTCGGAAACTAGGAGCACACTTAATTGGAAATCTGCAAACAACCAAGCATCTACAGAATATCATACTAGTTCTAAGGCAGGCATTCCCATACTTAGATTATGGACATATGAAATCATAAACATAGTTCATGGACACCAATCATACATCGTGGATCCATGCCATCAAAATATCGCACAGCCACCAAGAATACACTGTGGATCCATGCAAGAAGATTCAAATTAAGACGACATAGCCATGAGACATACAAAGTGGATCTATGTGTCAACAAATTATACATATTCCATCATAGCCTGGATCTTAAGAGATGATACCCAGGGTCTTCAATACCATCACTTGAAAGTACAAATCTAACCATGTGATTACATGTGTTGAAGTCGAACATGGTAGAAACCACTTGATTACCGGTCATTGATGAAACCGTTAACAAGTGTGAGGGAAATCACCATTAATGTTGATGATTCCCAATGTACACTAGTACAATCCACCCAATGTGAATAAATGAGTTGAGGTCAAACATTTGACAGAATCTCCTAATCAGGGGTCAATGATGAAAACCCACTGCCGAGAGTGAGGAAACCTGCCATTGAGGCATGCAAGTTCCAAGGTACCAAATAATTTCTAAGTCTTGTTTCCAGATAATGAGCTAGAGTTGAAAGAACAAAACTCATCACAGGAGGGCCTTGATGTATCCCCCATCGATGACGTGAAATGAGTAATAGACTTTGAAGGTGAGACAAAGAATGATATAGGTTGAATTGGACACAGGGAAGGCCAACACGAAGAGAATGGACAACTGCAGATGGCCGACTCAATAAAGGTTTCGGATGAACTTCTCTTGAACATATGAATGACATGACCAATGATTTGGCAGCACTAACTCAAAGACGACTCAGGATATGACCTTGTAGAAATTTGAATGAGAGACAAATGGATTTCCCAAACTGGCTTCAGATAATCAATAGGGGGGTGTCATGCTCAAGAGCGACACTTACTGCCAATAATATGAATATGAAAACATATCCCTTTTCCAAATTTTCCCCCACGATTTCTGGCAAGTACCTCTTTATTTTTACGCAAGCTTGAGGAGGATAAGATATTCTTGTTGTTGTAAGCTCATCCTTCGGATGAGTCCCTCGGAGTATGTTTAACGAACCCTAGGAAAGAGTGGTTTGGTCCCATTATGGGTCTTTCGATGTTTTTTTAACGAGTCCAGAGATAGAAAACGCGAAGGTTTTTCATGATTATAGAGTCTGAAAAACACTCAAAAGAGAACTCTCTCAGTTCCTTTTTCATAAAATAGTCTAATGAGACCGAAAAAGAGATAAATTATCTCCCAACAGACGCTTTCTTCAAATATTTTAACGAGCGTGAAAATAGCAAGATCGCTCGACAATCTTTTCATGTTTAGAGAGTCTGAAAAGAGCTTAAAGAGGACTCCAAGGGGTTCCTTTTTCATGTAACCTTGTTGAGCCCAAAAAATTGATAAAAGTGTGCTCGATTACATTCTCATGTATTTTCGAGCATGAGAACAGATAAAGACCAAGCTCGAGGTTTTGTGCAAAAACCATAAAAAACAACTTAAACATGCGATGAAAAAGATAAAAATATTTGTATCCCTGCATATGGACATCGACGTCATCATGTCTACAAAAAGTTGCACTCATAGGGGTATTATGCATTAGGTTTGATAAATAAAACAGTTATAAAAACCAATAAGAATGGTAAAAGAGTAAATATAAGTGGGTAAAAGTTCTTCTACCATAGTCATTGTAACTTTGCCAAGTTTTTAGCCCAAAACCCCTCTTTTTCCCTTGAAGTTTGGCGCTCAATTGTGGAAGATATGAGCAACCATTTGGCAAACCGTCTCTGGAAGTGAGGTAAGCTCCTTGTCTTCTATATTTTCATGGTTCAATTTTTAATTTTCATTGGTAAATTTCAAGTTTTTGAGCTTGTTTTAGGGCTCAAATTTGCGCTCAGGCGTTCTCGCAGGCTAGCCACACAGGACCTGCGAGAATGCATGATTCTCGCAGGTGTCCCCAAAGGAACTTGTGAGAGCCTTGCATTGTGCCAAAGGGGAACCTATGAGAACCACAAAATGAAAATTTTGTTTGATGTTTGCCCAATGAAAAATGTACCAAGGCTTGAAGAGAGTGGTTGAAATTATTCTTATGGTTGTTGTGCAGTAATTTGGCTATCACCATGGTTCTAGAATGGCATGAAAGAGATAATGAAGAATATGATGATATTATCGGGAATAACCTGGGTACCTTTGCCACTTTGCGAGACTGTGGCCTCCTGAAATTCTTTCGGATCCTGGGTATGAGGGCCCAAGTCAGGCTGTTGGAGTACCTCGTTCATATGTGGGACGTGGACCAACAAGTATTCCATGTACGGGTCCACACATTGTCCTTGGATATCGAGGACATTTATTTCCTGACAGGACTGTCACGACGTGGGTACCATGCTAGCTTGACTGGTAGCCGAGGTGGTGGGTTTCCTATGAGTGAATATTGTCGTCAGTATTGTGTTCCAGAGGCAGAAAGAAGCAAAGGGAAAGTGGCCATTTGGGGGGTCCAGGATTTGAACCTTCGCACTATTTTCTTCACCATTGCTCATATGGTTGGGAGCATTGTTCCACACATGGATCTCTAGAGATACTTTCAGTACGCCATAGAGTGTA
The DNA here is from genome assembly GCA_009831015.1 of Picea engelmannii. Taxonomy (NCBI): domain Eukaryota; kingdom Viridiplantae; phylum Streptophyta; class Pinopsida; order Pinales; family Pinaceae; genus Picea; species Picea engelmannii. The sequence goes on from ML780846.1 coordinate 272,396, forward strand.
CTGAGCCTCGGGTTTTTAACTGGTCAGACGCAGTGCTTCGTAGCGTGAAGAGGCAGTTGAACAAATGTAGGAGAGGCGACCTAAAGCAATCCAGGTATGGGTCATTGTTGGTGTCCTTATTTCTTGAGAGGGTTCCCTTACTGAGGTTGTAGGTTGAGTGGGGTTTACCAGCTCCAGAGGATTCGAGGATGCTAAGGTGGTGTAACCTCATGGCCCGACATGTAGTTGGACCAATCATCAAATACAATGATTCCTTCTTTGACTGGTTGCACCCATAGATGTTGATGGTCGATGATTATGCCTATTTCGGGTTGGACTTCTGAGGGTATCTAGACTTGGCCCTGCCCGAGGGTTCTCAGTGGGGGGATATTGGTAAGAAGTACACATTTTTTACATTTCAAATGTTTTTGTGAATTTTATCATATGCAAATGTTTTTATGTTTGTCCAAGGTCTAATTACAAAAAATATTTTTGATGACACAGACATGGGGCCTTATCGACCTACAGGTACTTCTCCTATTCAGCGATGAGGATAGGTGGCTCCAGTGCCATGATGGGACGTTGAAGATTATGAGGCACTGGAACAAAACTTAGAGGGTTTGACTGCAGACATTCCAGACATGCCTCTTGGAGAGGTCCCACGATGTTATCAGTGTCATACAATGGGGGTGTTAGAGTCAGTTGGTCGACTGCTTCGTAGGGTTTCTTGGGAAGTCATGTGTTACCGTGAACATCATACATGATGTCACTTTGTAGAAGCTATGAGCTTTAGATTTTGAAATTTTGGTCCTTGGACATAACTTTTTTGTAAAAAAAATACTTTTTTGATCGTTATATATACATACGGCTTCTATTGACTTATCTTGTGTTGTGTGATACTTGTTATGTGATTGATTTATAAATCACCCAAATGTTTTTCTAATACATAGTTAGCTAATGCATCAGTTAATGTATTTAGACATCTAGGAATATGATGATATGCAATATAATCAAAATAACGTTCCAAGAGGTGAATTCGCAAATATACCCATAACAAAGTAGGACTTCAAATAGCATAGACATTACTTAACTATAGTACTAAGAGCTACAAATCGAGTCGCACAACCAAGTGATGGATACCGAGCGAAATAGCATCAATCAAAAATTCAATAACGACGCTATACTCTGCAATATTGTTGGTCACACGACCGAAGCACACACCTCGTAGAGTGATAAGTTTGTTTGTAGGGGCGTAAATTTCCCACACAGCAAAAGCAAGGTTTTGAGTACTACGGATAATAACATCATCAAAGCCAATGTGGGGTAGAAAAGTCTCCGACATATGAAAATCAAACACAACGTCACATAAGGGCAAAGACCAGATAACGAAAAAAGAATACTACAGTAACACACAAGAAGTATGATACAATAAAATACAAGCACTCATGCACAGGTGATCTTATGCGTAGTAATTCTTTAAGTACAACCGATTTCTAGGTTCACTCAAAGGGATACCATCGTAATCTACTAACTCATAAGCTCCTTTCTCCAAAACTCGTCTAACGATATAAGGACCTCACCACATGGCTTCAAATTTTCCAGCTCTTAGCATATCTCAATCTTGTTCGTAGAGGAGAACCAGATCTCGTTCGGAGAAAACACGAGGCTTGACATGTTTGTCGTATTGGGCCTTGACACGTTTCTTCTGGGCTTCTATGACTAGATTAGCATCGCGTCGAGTTTCATCTAATCGCATGAGATACAATAGACGTTCTTCCTCGACATAAGTGTTTGGTAGCAGTTCGACGACTAGTTTTAAGGAGGGTATCTCACATTCAATCGGGAGGATGGATTCTATACCATAGACTAACCGAAAAGGTGTAAACCCAGTAACGGACTTAACGGATGTCATGTAAGCCCACAATTCTAAAAAAAACATTGTGTGCCAACTTGTTTTGTGAATCCCTATCATTCATCGAAGCATGCTTATGAGAACTTTATTAATCGCTTCAACTTGGCCATTAGCTTGTGGGTAATAGGGCGTTCAGTTTTCATGGCGAAGACCCAACTTTTCTGTGAGTTCGGACATCATGAAGTTTCTAAAGTGGCTACAATGATTGGTGACGATAGCCCGAGGAACACCAAAACGAGCTATGATGTGATTGAAAATGAATAATGTTGCGGTCTTTCCAGTATTGTAAAATGTCGGCATCGCCTCGGCCCATTTCGTAAAATAATCTACGGATACAATAATGTATCCATGCCCCCAGGCTGAGTGGGGGTTAAATGTCATGAAATCGATGCCCCATTTCGCAAAGGTACCAACGGAGACCATAGGGTGAAGAGGAGCGGGATGTGATCGTATCTTATGATTATAGGTCTAGCAAGCGTGGCATTTTTGGACGGCGATTATGCAATCGTTAAATAAAGAAGGCCAAAAATACCTTGCTCATAAGATCTTTTGGGCAGTAGCATACCCGGACATATGACCACCACAGGCTCCAGAATGGCAGTCATTTAAGGCTTTCTCGGCTTCATCGAACGTGAGGCAGCGTCAAAAAACTGAGTCAATCCCACGACGATAAAGAGTATCCCCGAGGATAATATATTGACGGTCTTGGTAGCGTATTCGACGTTGGTCAGTACTAGAAAAATTGGGATGGAAAGTCTGGGTTTGTAGATATATGATGATATCACCATACCAAAGATCATCAGAACTAATTAGGAAAATGGATTCATCAGGTAATGAATCGGTTGCTACATTTTTCGTTTCAGAGAAGGGAAAGTCGCATACCAACTCGGCAAACACTTAGGACTTATTGAACTTAGCTCATTAAAATTCTAAGTCAAACTCTTGGATTATCACGATCCATTTGGAGTATTTTCCCCCTAGAAATTGTTGCGTGAGAACGTGTTGCATAGGGTTGCAATTATAAATCACCGTAGTCTTGCGAGAGAGGATATAGTGTCGGAAACGTTGAACTGCTTGGATGGCTGACAAGGCCAGTTTTTCGACATGTAAATACTTGGTTTCAGTAGGTGTTAGAATTCGACTCAAGTAATAGATAACATGTTCATCATGAGAATCATCCTCTTGGACGAGAACCATAGCAATGGTGTAATCCGAGGCTGCGAGGTAGAGGAAATAATCATGACTATAACTGGGGGGGAAGAGAAGTGGAGCATGTATCAGGGACAGTTTCAAAGCTTCGAAGGATTTGTTTGCGATGGTATCCCATATGAACTCAGACCCCTTTTCGAGTAGTCACGTAAATCCAAGAGTTATCTCGGCGTAGTTCAGGATGAAACGACGAAGAAAGTTTTCTTTCCCTTGCAAACTTTGCAACTGGAAAAGTGTAGAAGGAGGAGGGAGATTGAGGATTTCCTTCACCCTTAAAAAATCTACCCTAATCCCTTGATGTGAAACAATAAAGCCTAGAAATCGGCCAGATTCTATGCAGAAAACGCATTTGTGAGGATTCAAGTGTATATGGTAAAACCGACAGCAGAGTAAAATGGCTTAGAGGTGGATTGGATGATCGACCTGGTGCATGGAATGAGTGGGTAAGTCATCAAGATATGGTTGCATGATGTGCTTGATATCATGGAAGGCATAAGACATAGCGCACTGAAAAGTTGCACCAACGTTCTTTAGACCGAAATGAACTTTCGGATAGGCGAAAGTGCCCCAAGGAAAAATGAAAGTGGTTTTGTGTTGATCCTCGGGATCAATATTGATTTGATTATATCTAGAGAAACCATCCATTAGAGAGAAGATTTCACTTCCGGCACAATCATCGACAATCTGATCGAGGAAGGGGGTAGGAAAGTTGTCTTTAGGACAAGCTTTGTTAATATCCCTATAATCAATGCATACATGGATTGTGCCTTGTTTCTTGTCGATCGGGACAAGATTGGAAATCCAATCAGTGAGGGACACCGGGTAAATAAAGTCGTCTTTGAAAAGTTTCTTGACTTTAAGATTGATAGCAGCCGCTTTACGTGGATGAACTGGACGAAGGCGTTGCAAGACAGGTTTAACGTCTTGGTATGTATTGATCTCATGTATCACAATGTCAGGGTAAATACCCATAATTTCTTCATAGATCCAAGCGAAGACGTCACGAAATTTTTGAAAAGTGACTTGTAGGTGATGACTTCATCAGGGGAACACAAAGCTTCGATATGCACATTTTCGACAATTCTAGGTTTGATGGATATGTCGAGGGGAATAGTGGGTGAGATATTGCTTAAGTTCCCTTTGGAAAACACATCGTGTGTGGACTTGGGAATGGTTGAAATGACGACAACGGTTGATGGAGTCAAGATCTGTTGGTAGCTCTCGATGGTGTGTTTCTCCAGGAAGAGGATGGAATGGTGATGTCCATCGTTTCAAGGGGTGTCTTCCATGACAGACATAATCATCTCGTCCATGGGAAAAATGACGTGAAAATGATCTGGAGATAACTCGCCAAGAGAGGGGGTATAAGGGGTTGTCGATTGAATGGCCTGATAGGAAGATTCGACCAGACTCAAAGGCATTACATCACCGTAATGAAGATGATCGTCGGGGTCAAGTACCATCCATGGGTCATGAGACGCAGGGGTTCCATGAATCGAGGTGGAGATCATGTTGATTGAAGTGACAGATGAGTGTGGAACATCGGGTGGTGGAATGGGGAAGGTACCCATTAATGAAGAGTCTTTAAGAAGACTTACACCGATGTTGTCGTAACCTAGTGGGGTTTTAGCGATGAACGGTATGTTGCCAGTATGCGTATCTGAATTAAATAAGGCTAATTGGTCGACAGTGATTCGCTTTCCTTGATGTGGGAAATGTACAACATGAAAAAGAGTCTACACAACTGCACGCATGGAATCGATCCATCTACGACCAAGTAGAAGATTGTAATCGAGAGGAGCGTCCAAGACTTCCACTTCGACTTGGACCGTTTTTCCTTCTAGCATGATTGGCAACGAAGGAAGGACACCGTAAGGCTTAAAATGGGATCCATTGAAGGCTTTGAGTGTGTTATGGGATTCATTCAAAGAGGGAGAGATGATGGATTTCCAACAGGTAATAGACATGAAACACATCGAGGAACCCTCGTCGATAACGGTTCTACAAATGTTTTTTGTCGGAGACAATCACTTGGATTTGGAATGCGAGTTGAGGGGGTAACCTTGGAATGTGATCTTCCAAGTCAAAAATTATTAAATTCGTATCTGTCGGGTCGATTCCACCGATAGCTTTCAACAGTGCCTTCCGTTGTATGGGAAAACTTTGAAGGACTTCGAGGGCTGACATCGCGGAAGGTGCTTGGGCTAGATCTTCAACAATGTTGTAGTTCTGGGCAGCATGAGCATGACGATTGAAAGTTGATTTCCGAACGACACCCTTTGGAGGAGGATGAAGAACTGTGTCAAGGCTCGACCATTCAAGATGAAGAGGACCATTGGTAGGTGGAGTCATGGGACATGGTTGGACCAATGAAGGAGGTATATAATCAACCTTCTCTTTAGAGAGAGAATAATCTTTGGCTCGAGTGGTAAGTGCGATGTCATTCTTCTTTGAGTCGCTAGTACACATTAAGACATAGGACGTAGTAGAAGGGGAAGGTTGGTCATGAATGACCAACTAGGCCTATTGTTGAGAGGGGAAGGGTTGGGACAAAACAGCCGGAGTGGGTGGTTTTGGGGCCCCTTGAAGGAACTTAGTAACCTCGGCGCATCGTGGACAATCCTTCGTGTAGTGATCATCACCACAAATAAGACAAAGGTATCGGGGTTTGTGCTTATCCCTATCGTCAACAGGTGGAGTTTTAGTTTTCTCTGCTTGCAAAGTATTTTTGTCCTCCTTATTCTTACCCTTTCCCTTTATGGATTTGTTTTTACCGGCTGGGATAGATTGAACCGCATTTACCTCATAAGTCTTTCCGGTGGGAGGGGTAGGAGACGGAGTATTTTGAACATTAGAAGAAGCAAGTTTGGGGTTTTTGCTCGAGGTGGAATGTGGTTGGGCATGGAAAGTACCAATCACACCATCGACTGCATGAGAAGTAGATGGAGTAGTTGGAGTGGCGAAAGTGGAAGGACGAGGTGCATCAAGGAGTAAGTCGTAAAGAGTACCCATTTGTGAGTAAAAGAGGTCAAGGTATTGAGCACGACTTATGGCCTATTATTCCATGACAACTCTACCCATGGCGATGTCACTATTGATGTCATTCACAAATGATTTTGTGAACCATTCTTCCAGCAAATGATTGGGAAGTTCGAGTTTGATGAGACGTCATCTTCGTCGCCACTCATGAATATGATCGGATATATGAGTGGCTTTGTTTTGTTTTAAAGAACTCAAAATCTTAGTCCCTGTTTCATAATGGATTGGTAACTAGTAGTGGATGAGGAAAGCCATAGATAGGGTGTTGAAGTCAGCGAAGAAGCCTCATGATAACTCTATATACCACTTCATGGCAGAACCTGTGAGAGTTCTTTGAAAAATATGTAAACGAATAGAGTCATCCATAAAGGAGTTGGATGAGCACCAGAGGTGAAAAGTCATCATGTGATTGTTTGGGTCCTCTCCCACCTTTCCATTGAATTTAGGGATGTCAGATGGTAACTTGGCTGGTATAGCGGGCCATTGGGGAGAGTAATGGATTGGATCATTTAAAATCCTCGACAGATCCAGGAGGTCCAAAGTGGCCAAGAAGGGTAACTGTCTATTCACATGTGGGTACTGGTGGCTTTGGGGAGGGAGTCCTGTCGAAAAACCAGTGGGACCATAAGCAGTCTGCATATAATGTGAAGACCCAGGTAGATTTGGTGGTTGATGTAGAGGAAAGTAGCTCATGGAATTGTATCCTTGAACTGGGATGTTAGTTTGAGCATTTGATCCCCAAATAGGATTGGACATACCTGGATATGGTTGGCCTATACTTGGGGGTATAATGGATGTAGTTGGAAGTTGTTTCCCCCCAGTCGATTGAGGATTATGTTGTATCAGATGGTTCCAATACTGGGCCAAGGATGGAGGTATGTTTTGTCCATAGGGTGGGGTCAGTGGGGTTTGTCCTCCAATCAGGGGTTGATTTCCAATTGGGGGTTGTGTTCCAATTGGGATTTGTGTTCCAATAGGAATTTTCCCTACAAGGGGGGGTTGAGTCAAACCTCCTTGGTGAAATTTTCCACCAACAGGAATCTGGTAATTTGGTGTGAAGGATGGAATGGTGCCACTAGGATTGGTGCCACAGATAGAGGATGGAAAAGGTCCTCTAAAAGGGGGTTGAGGAAGTGTTGGAATGAAGCCGAGAGGAGAGTTCCCAGAAGAAGAGGGACCACCAGGAGTTCCGGATGGAGTTTGCATAGGAGTAGGAATAGAAGCATTCAACGCACGGTATCTGGGCGGAAGTGTCGGGGTGAAACTGGGCGAGAGAGGTGTGTCAATGGGGGCTTGACTAGCCGTTGTAATCCTGGTGTGAATACTCATAGTATCTGCGTAATGGAACATTTCTAAAGGGAGGTTCAAGATGTGGTCAACTCGTGGAGCTTCTGTACCAGGAAAATAATAAGTAGTAGTAAAAGGTACTACATCCGGGTCAGAGGTTTCGGGGAATGTAGGTGAGATGGTGATTTCAATGCCTACTCCTGAGCCAAAGATATCCCGTCTAAAAACGCTAGTAGACCAAAAAGGATCTTGGCCCTCAGGTACTGGAAAAGGTCCAGTCAGTGATCCAGAAGACAAAACAACTAAGTCTTCGAAAGAATTCACTCGCATAATACATCTCTCAGAATCAGGGTGAAGTCAAAAGTCCTCTCGAGAATTGGTAATTCAGAACCATTCTAGAGAGTCAGTTCTTTCCACTTGTGGAGTGGTGATGTCTTGGAATTCACTCTGTTGAGGAGAGTCCTCTGGTGAGCTTGTAGGCAAGGATTGAGAACCTTCTAGATTTTTTGGGGGTAAGCCCTGCATTCTATGTGAACGACGTGGAGGGTCTATTGTGAACGAGTTACCAACTTACGAAGAAAATCTCATGGTTAACTTGGGTAAACAAACAACACGTGCTAGCAACAATTCTAGGAAACAACACCAAGAAAACAAGACCTTCTAATTCTAAAGTTACTAGTTGGTGATGAAATCCAACGTCGCAACAATGAGATGAGAAGGGGCTGGGTTAGGGTGGAAAAGTTATGCTGATGACCTGCTTAACGAACTTACACCATGGTGCAATCTCCCTCACATAATCATGGGTATACCCTCCAAGGAGTCTGAGTGAGTTTGGCCAACGTCGATTCCAGGTACCGTAAAGACTTGCCCCTTCACAGTCACCTTGTGTAAGACCCTAAGAATATAGGCCACTAATATTACCACTAACAACAATAAATCCTGGAGGGATAGTCGACAGTCAGATCCACACGCAAGGGCAGGGTATCTAGCCCGAAATCAACTTGAGAGGCTTCCACTCATCATTGTGGGTATACCTCCTAGTGACCCTTGTAATACGTGCAATCTCTACATTGATATCAATGAAGCAGGGTGAGTAACTCTGTCAATATCAATGCGACCTCAGGTTTGACCCTTGTGTGAGAAGGGCTTCCCAAGACAAAATGTTGTAAATGGAATTTGCACTCCTTAACACAAGATTTTATTGTGTGTTTTGTGCTTTGGAGAGTGTATCTCTCTCCCTATTCCAAAGCTCTAGCCTAGCTAATTGTTGGTGTAATAGAGTCCTAGAAAAGAGTTACTAGTTAAATTTTAAAGTTGCACAATATTATTAAGGGTTGTTGTTACTCAAAGGAAACAGAGATGAAACCGATGTTGTGTGAGACTTTGAACCAACAATGAAAAGGTAGGAATGAAAGATATCAATTTCCATTCGATGAATCCTATGTACAGGAGGGAAAGAGAAGTTTTCCGGAACAATCTTGAACTACAATATGCAATCTTCTTTAAAATGCAATCTTCAACGAATCACGTCACAATGACAATTCTCTATTTTTTCTATTTCAACAATTGATTTCCGATATTTTCAAAAATGAAAATTCTTTTAAAAAGAAAAATGTTTTTTACTTTTCAAAAAGAACCACCATGGTGGTGAAACTAAAGAAAACCAATAACTAACGAATAAGAAATAAACAAAACCCAAACCAATCTTTCAATGGAGAAAAAAATGACAAGCAAACAAGACTAGTCTTTTCAATTGCGTGAGAACAATGATTTTCCAAATAATGAGAAAATGAGAAAGACAAACAATCCCAACTTGCAAACTGATCATCGACTCCTAACCAAACAAGTACTCTGATTCCAAGATCAGAGATTATATCCTTGCTAAGAAAAGTCAAGAGATGAGAGTTGAGAAAAAGATGGACAAGAAGAGCCTTTGATTTTTGAAGACTGATCGTGCAAAAAATCCGAAGTCAAGAAACAATCAACCAGTGGTACAATAAGTTCTTTTCAGACACCTATACAGATCTGGGCATCTGAGCATACAAAAACCTTAAATCCAAAAATTTTAAAAATGGATTCGCAGGCTAGCAGTAATGTTTAGTGCAAGAATGGAGCATTCTCGTAGGCTAGTTACAAGTAGGGTGCGAGAACCTTGCACTGGACTGAAAGGCAAGGTGTGAAATCAAGGGGTTCTTGCAGGCCACTGAAGGGTTCAGTACGAGAAAGCCTAAAACTAGGAAAATTTTTGGAAAAAGACAAAACATTTGAAGGGACTTCTAGACCCAGGGAGTTTGTCAGAGTTTCCTGAAGACTCAGAGATTGATAGAAATGAAGAAAGGTAAGGCAAGAGAAAATGGCCAAGGAAAAACACCAAAAACCACTAAAAAATGGGTTGTATCCCCAGTGGAGTGGCCAATTTTGTTATCGGACTAATCGGTAGGTGCGGACACTAACAGAAATCCCTAGATCCACCTGGATCTAGAACAAAACATGACAGGACATGACTCTTTCCCTAAGTTACGACCATTGAATTGGCTAGTAAGGAGGAACAAATGACATACCTTTGTATGGCTTCCTTAAGTCTTTGTTTCTCCCGCTTCGCTCCGGTGCTCTCGTGAGGTCAAGACCAAGACAACACAAAAAAACCAAAGTGAAGATAAAAAAATGTATTCAATCGCCAACTTATGCGTATGATCAAGGAATTACACAATAAAGTAAGAATGAATTTATGGGAAAAGGACATGTCGTTGTATCATATTAATCGAAAGTAGAAGATACAACCTGATCGCCTTGATGTCGCAAGATTCATTTCGGTGACTCTTGGTTCCAACACACACACTTTCTCTGTCCTTGCATGAAGAAGATCCAATTCCTCTTGATAGACCTACTAGAGTCTCCAAGCTTCTGTTCAAGCAGGGTTCTTCACACAATTCCTTCACCAATTCTTCAATTAATCTTGCTTAACCTTTTCCATGAGAATCTTTTCAATATATAGGAGAGGGTGACATAAAAGTTGATGAAGGAATCCCAGCAAGAGAGGTGTACAATAATGAGTCTTCTATAGAGGACACAACTAAAGCTAAAGATGAACAAGTCCAAGAATCAGAAAATGAAGACTTTGAATCAGATGAAGACATAGATACTCAGACAAACTCAAATCAGTAGACAACTTCAAATTCCTCCTTTAGAATCACTCAAAAGAATCATCCTTCAAGTCAGATAATTGGTGAAAAAGACAAAGGTGTACAAACCAGGAAAAATATAATAAAAAATATCGAACAATCACATATAGCTTTCATATCCATGCTAGAACCCAAGAATTTTAATGAGGCTAGAAGAGATGACTATTGGGTTAAAGAAATGAATGATGAACTTGATCAAATTGAGAAAAACAATACGTGGGAGATGGTTCATAGACCTGAAGGTAAAAATATCATTGGCTCCAAATGGATCTTTAAGAATAAGTTGAATGAGAAGGGACAAGTTGTCAGGAACAAAGCAAGATTGGTTTGTAAAGGATTCATTGGTACAATGGTTTGCTTCTGCCATGGAGTCTGATTTTGAAATGTCTATGATAGGTGAACTGTCATTTTTTCTTGGTCTACAAATTACTCAGAGGTCTGAAGGGATGTTCATTTTTCAAGAAAAATATCTAAGAGAAATGTTGAAAAGGTTTCAAATGGAAGATTCTAAACCTATGGGCACACCTATGGTTATTGAAGGAAAATTAAGCAAGGATGAAGACTCACCTGATGTTGATCAAAGTTCATATAGGTCAATGATAGGCAGCCTGATGTACATCACAGCATCTCACTGAAACATAATGCATGTTGTTGGAATGGTAGGAAGATATCAGTCTGCACCTAAATAGAGTCATTTTCTAGCTATCAAAAGGATATTCAGATATTTGAAAGAAACAATGAACTATGGCCTATGGTATCCTAAGAATCAGAATTTTCAATTATCAGTCTACTCAGATGTTGATTGGGCTAACTGCATGGATGAAAGGAAAAGCACGAGTGGAGGTGCATTCTTCTTAGGAGATTCTCTAGTAGCATGGTTGAGTAAAAAGAAAGGTTACATTTATTTATCAACTACAGAGGCATAGTACATTGTTGTTGCTACCTGTTGCACTCATGTATTATGGATGATTCAGACACTTGCAGAATTGGAGGTAAAATAAGCTGCACCGATCCCAATTCATTGTGTTAACACTAGTGCCATCAATGTGTCCAAGAATCCTGTATTCCACTCCAAGACCAAGCATATTCCCATAAAATACCATTTTCTGAGAGAGAAGGTCACCAATCAGATTGTTGAGGTCCATTACTTTCCAACCACAGAACAAATTGCAGACATCTTTACTAAACCCCTAGCCAAGACAGCATTTGAATATCTTTGACAGAAGCTTGGTATCATCCCGTCTCACACCTAAGAAAGTCCATCATGTTAGGGGGAGTTTGTATTGATTGAATATCTGATACCTCCAAAAAATACTGCAACGTCTTAGGGGGAGCGTGTTTTATTTGACATTGAAGTCAAAGGGGGAGAAAAGAACAGGTCTAGGTGCCTTTGTTGCCATCAATTCCAAAGGGGGAGATTGTTGGCATGTTTTGCAAGAAGCGTATGCTTGTCATTGATGGAAAGTACAATAGCGATGATGACTTGAGCACCGGTATAATGTGCTAGGGGGGCACCAGAAGTATTTTGGGGAGACGCTGTAGAGCAAGCTCGTGAAGACCAAAAGAGATAGTACAAAGGTGCATGCAGAGTGAAAGAGTGTGCTTGTTCATTTGATGACAAGAACAGGAAGACAGAAGGAAAAGTATTTGTTTATCATTGATGGCAAGCTCAACCCGATGATGATGAACAAGAGAAAGTGGAAATACAAGTAGTGCAACGATGATCGCATGGAAAGATCAGAAGCGTAAACTCCATTTCGGAGTTTTAGATATCGGGAGCTGGAGGAGTCAAGGAAGCAACTCATGGCAGGAACTTGTGAAATATGAAACCCCGAAATCCAGAAACAAGCACATCAACTGCAGTTTCAGATACCAAGAGTTGGAGGAGTCAAGAGTCGAGACTCTTCATCATAGGAGTCCCGAAGTGCCGAAATGAAAAACGCCAAAATCCCAAAATAGGCACATCAACCAGAGTTTCGGATACCGGGAGTTGGAGGAGTCAAGAGTCGAGACTCTTCATCACAAGAGTCCTGAAGTGCCGAAATGCGAAATGCCAAAATCCCGAAACAGACACATCAACCAGAGTTTCGGATACCGGGAGTTGGAGGAGTCAAGAGTCAAGACTCTTCATCACAGGAGTCCTGAAGTGCAGAAATGTGAAACGCCGAAAATCCCAAAACAGGCACATCAACCAGAGTTTCAGATACCGGCAGTTGGAGGAGTCAAGAGTCGAGACTCTTCATCACAGGAGTCCCGAAGTGCCGAAATGAAAAATTGAAAAAGGTGCTAACAACTAAACTTCATTTTGGAGATCGCAACATGGAGCGTCAAGATAACTCTTCACCACAGGAATGTCGAAATGTTGAATTGTGAAAGGGAGAAATAAGCACGAGACCCATCATTTATAATCCAACGGTGCATGTTAATCAGGAATATGATCGAAGGGCTATTTTTGTTATTCACAGTTAATCGATCAGTTACGATTCAGTTGTTGATGCGTTTTCTTGAAGATTCACAGTGTAAATGCTAAAAACAAGTGATGGTTTCTACCAGAGGACTCGAAGAGACTTCAGGGAGATCGCCAAAGAAGATGAAGAGTCTCGTGGCATCTTCCAGTTGCATGAAGACTGTTCATAGAGGTTATGGATAGATGTAAGACGGTTGGAGCCTGGAACTGCAACAGAGGGAATGAACTTGACTGTGACAAAGAAGACGAAGAGTCTCGACTGCTGGAGAGGCTAAGGAATCTCTGCTTGACACTCAGTGATGTGGACACATGGTTTTAACAGCCAGAGAAGTTGATGAGTTCCAATGATGATCAGGAATAACACTCGACATGGGGAGAGCATGCAGAAGCATTGTGAATAGAGGATGCAGATAATGCACATAGAGTATAAACGCACACAATAGAGAAAAGATTGGGGTCTATTGAGAGTGATTTAGTTGTGTAGAAGGAGGCAGTGTGCAACAACTGAAATGCCCAAAAGAGGAATGATGCATAGGAGGGACATGGCACGTAGAGCATAAGGCACAGTCGAAGCAAAGAATAGAGATGTATAGCTAAGACAATAAAAGAAGGTTGTGGTGAACTTCTAGAGAAAAGAATAAGATCAAAAATCACAAGAGGATGTAGGTAGAGAGACACTGATACTGGAGAGTAGAGGAGCATATTAGAATAGTGATGAGACTAGTAAGCCACTGATAAATATTGTATCTCTGTGATAAATTTTCAGATAGAAAAGTTTATATCTCAGGGTGGTAGGGAGGTGCTAGGGAGGACTGTTTTCCTTAGAGGTTCAAGTGGGTTCTTGAACACAGGGAGTTGTAGCTTCCATCTGGTTGCAGCCAGAGAAACCAGGGTGGCAGGGTGGTGCAAGGGAGAACTGTTGTTCTTTGTTATACAGGTTGGTGCACGTGTGACTGGAAGTTGGTGCTTCCATGCAGTTGGTGTTGGAACACTTAGGGAGTTGTTACTTCCTTCTAGTAGGTGCTAGAGAAACTAGGGAGTTGGTGCTTCCTTCTAGTGAGTGTTAGAGAAACCAGGGAGTTGGTGCTTCCTTCTAGTAGCTGCTAAGAAAACAGAGAGTTGGTGCTCTCAGCAAGTTGAATCTTTCAAAATAGAGGTTGTAGCCTCATTATGAGTTGGTGCACATAAGTATGATAATGTACAGAATGTAAATATTACTTATCATATAAATAAGAAGAGGTTTTTACCCTTTATGGGTTTCCTCAAGAAATATCTGTCTCTGTATATTTCATATGTGCGAATGTTGTCGAATGTTCTATTGCTTACTTCCCTGCATTATTGTGATTGTCATTTAGTGCTATGCAAAGAGTTTAAAATAAGCATAATTGTTTAAGCTCGATAACAACTGATTCACCCCCCCTCTTAGTTGTTCAACAATTGGTATCAGGTTTGACCCCTTTTATATAAGGGTAGATCCTAGAGCTTAAACATGTCAAGCCATGAAGGAAATTCAACCAATAAGGCCCCTTTGTTCAATGTAACAAACTTTGCCTTCTAGAAAGTTAGAATGAGAACCTACATAATGGATTTAGTTGCAGATGTCTGGGATGTGGTAGATACTAGTTATGTAAAGCCGGTTGTACTTGCTAATAAGGATGAAAAACTAGAATTTAGCTTCAATGCTAAGGCTATGAATGCTATCTTGAGTGTGCTTGCAGAAGTAGAATTTGTAAAAGTTATGCACCTAGGAACTGCCAAAGAAATGTGGGACAAACTCATTAGCAGTTATGAAGGTAATGAGAAGGTAAAGGACGCCAAGCTTCAAACCTACAGAGTACAATTTGAACAGATGAAGATGAAAGAAGATGAAACTGGTTGAAAATACTTTCTAAGAGTTGAAGAACTGGTAAATTCAATGAAAGCACTTGGTGAAAAAATTGAGGAACCTTCTTTAGTTCAAAAAAAATTGAGATCTCTACCAGATAGGTTCAACCCAAAGGTCCCTACTATAAAAGAACTTAATGATCTGAAAACCTTGGAGTTTGATCAACTTCTAGGAACATTGACTGCATATGAAATGAGAATAGTTAAAGATAAACCCACCTCCAGAGAAGCATCATTTAAGGCAGACAAGAATGAGGATTCTTAGCCTGATGAAATTAAAGAAAAATTTGTGAAGAGACTGAAGAAAGGATGAGGAAAATACAAAGTTAAACTGCCTTTCAAATGTTTCAATTGTGGTAAGATAGGTCATTTTGAAAATAAATTTCCACACAAGAAGAAGGACCATAACTCTGTGTTATCACTCCAAGAAACTCTTTGGGGTTGTAGGCCAAAGATGCTTGGTAACTTAAAATATGAATAGGTTTATGATTATGTTGGGATAAAATGGGATGACTGACCTACTAGATCATATCAAGATAGTTAGAGAATATATAATTGGATGAGATAGTGCTTTCAAGAATCAATGATAAGATGAATAGCATAACAGTGAATGAATAATACTATACTTACTAACTAGATCACACATGTGATGGGTCAGATAAGATAGTGCAGGTATCACTGTCAAATCAAGATTATGAGTTGACCAATGAGATTACAATCATTGGAAACTAAGATAAACTTGAATCAAAGTGAAGATTACTATTAAATCAAGCTATGAACTGACTAATGAGATGATAGTCATATTGCAGTTAAGATAACTTGAATAAAATCATATAAGAAGTAAGAAATGACAATCTGGTATTAATAGAGAAAGAAGACTATGATCTGTATTACATATCTATGACAGTCTATTACAAAGCAACATGGTATTGTATCCAGAATTAAATCCTCAGTCCTACGACTGAACCCCCACCCTGTTCAATTACAAAATCATGATTTAAATAACAATCATAATAAACTAATTGTTTGTTGATTTGTTGGAAATAACATCAAATAAAAATCATAAAATAAAATCAATGATTGAAACTAGTTGCAAATATCTCGAATTGCTTGAAGGTTTCTGGTAAAATCTCCTTGGATTTGTTGGTCATGTCTGTAATTTTCCATTTGTGTTCTGTGGATGTCCTTTGACTTCCATTTGTTCCTTATTTTCTATCTTGAAATCCGGAAATATTTCTTCATCTAATTTCCTGCCTGGAAATCTTTTTGAATGTTGATTTTACTCCTTAAAGTTTGAAACTGTCATAAAAAATGGAAAACAAATTGAATCCACCACTGCCACCTATTGTCATTTGTATGCTAAAAAATATGTTGGAAAATCTCTCTCCTCCTGCAAGTTCATTCTCGTAAATATTTGCATCAACACCATTTAGACTAAATTCTAGATCAAGACCACCTTTCTTCACTCCAAATTGTAATAAGTATAACAACTGCTTCATGGAGACCTGTTATAGAATCCAAGACTACAACACCAAAGGTATGTGCAAAGTCCAAAGCTGGCTCCAGATGAAAAAACATAATCAAGGAAATCCACATCAATTGAGATATAAATGCCTTTCACACCTTCCCCAAGTTTCAGACTCTCCAAGAATTCACGATCTTTACTGAAACTGTGCATTTTGTATTGTTCTACTCCAAAAATTTTACCTTGCTCCCAACCTTCCTTTGCAATAGACCTGATGTCTTCTTGCAAAATTCGCCTTGCATGACCACCCTCCATAATTAGTGCAAATGAAAAAGCATGTGAATACTTGTTTCCTTCAAAATAAGGATAAATATCAGGATGAGCATCTAAATGAAGAATATCCACAGGTCCTCCAAGGTTCTTTGTAAGAGCCTGCATTACTGGGTGAGATATTGAATTATTTCCACCTAAAACCAATGGATGAAGTGGAGGCTCCTCAATTACAAATTCTGTAGAGTCACCTCTCATCTTCAATTCGACAATCCCACATTTCTTGAATTGGAACATCTCCAGCATGTGATAATACTTTAGGGCCTTTCAATTCTTTCCCTAATACAATGTTTCTTGCCATTAACAAATTTTAATACAAATAAATATGGTCCTTTGCCACCAGTGAGCTTGAGAATACCTTTAACACTTGTCTCTTGGCTTACACCTTGCAACCCTCATCGTTTCCTGACTCTGAGAGCTTTGCTCTGCGATATTTTACATTGTAGACATTGATTGTACTAGGTGTTCCTTGAACACAGGGTCTTACCTTGTCCGGATATAAACTTTAAATGATAGTATCTTCACATGTGGATTCATGGTAGATCTAAATGACAGTGTCTTTACATAGTATTTGGAGTTTGATATCATATTTGTCCTATGAATGCTTTCTGTAGTCGCAAAAGAAGACGACTGCACAAATTCCTTCAACAATTTTAAATGATGGAATTTTCCCTCGCTTCAATGTTGAATCAATCGATCTTCTGTCGGCCTACGTAGTTGTTCATCAAGGAATCAATTATCATAGAGACTACTTTCAAATACTTCCATGATCAACATCAACAGAAGGCACGCCTGCATGTTATTTTTTCTTTAGTCAAAAAGCATAATCCTATATACAATAGGATCTTAGAACTAGCGGCCTGTATATATATCAATACTCTCATAATATTTCAACGAGACACATGGAATATGGGCTTGGTGTTCAATGTTGGGATTTGATGACTTGTGGCTTAGTTATATCAATAAATGGTTTAGAATATGAACTGAGTTGAGCATTGATGCCCTGCGAGCTAATACTTCCCGAGATGTGCACGCATAGGACATATATGGTCACTGTAACAATCTTCCAAAGTTTCCTTTTGATATTCACAACAGTAATATCCATGTTTAGCGCTTTCACCAGCTTGATTTTTGTGGGGAGTACACCTTAACCGTTGAAACCTGAATCTTTCACCAGCTAACTTCAACTTCACAACATACGTTAGTTGTTGAAAAAAAATTTCACAAAATTTTGAAAAGATCTTTTGAGGATCAATTTATTTCTAAGATAAAATCTTAAATCCTATGTTTTAATACTTCTAAAAACTAAAAATTTATATAGAATCCTATTAAGGACCACGCTATCACCTACAAAATCAAAAACATTGACTGATTCATTTTGGGAGCTAACACTCTGAAGGTGAAGAGAATTACAAATCCAAAAGACTTGATAGAAAGAAAAGTTTATTTGTAAACAATGATGACTCCTCAGAAGACACCGATAGTGACTCTTCCTGTGAAGATAAGGTAAATGATTTCATGCTTATGTCCAAAGAGGATTATGATAATAAAAGAATAGGCAGTGATGACAATGAAGAAGAAGTTGTGGTTGATATGGAAGGAGAACTGATCAGTGCATGGGAAGAGATTGACAGACTCAGAAATAAGAACAGAAAGAAAAAACAATTGTTGATATTAGATATTATTTTTGGGATTAACTGCGTAGTGTAAGTCATTAATCTATGACCCATATTCATGAGTATTAGTCGCAACTGACCAATAATTCTCATGATTTGAATAGTCCACTTAGCACTCATTGCATCGGGTGATGCTCACAGGGGTGAAGAAATGGGATTGAAACCAACGAAATGAATCGCATAGCATCAATCATCACTTCCGGGGCTTGCACCCGGTAACCAGGACTTCCCAGGTGGTCACCCATGCAATGAGTGCTAAGTGGACTATTCAAATCATGAGAATTATTGGTCATTTGCGACTAATACTCATGAATATGGGTCATAGATTAATGACTTACACTACACAGTTAATCCCAAAAATAATATCTAATATCTTGCACTGCGAAAGCCCCTATATGCTTAAATTGTTGATATTGTTCGAGAAAGATAGTAAACAACCCGATGAAGACTTTTCCTTGCTAAAAGTGGAATTAGAAGAGGTAAATAAAATCGAGGACATTCTGAAACAACAGTTATTAGAAAAGAAGGCAAGATGTAAATCTCTGGAAGAAGAAGTAGTGAAAACTAGGAAAGAGTTGGAGAAGTTTCAAGCCTTGTATCATCAGAATCTGTTAAGTATCAAAGCCTCAGAAGGATTAGCCACCATTATTGAATCAGCAAAGGAATCCAAAGATGAAAACTATTTTGGGTTATGAAGAGGGATCAAGTAGTGGTCAACCAAGAAACAAAGAACCCATCAAGTTTGTCAAATCTACAACCAATGACAACAACAAACCTACAAAAACAAAGGAAGACAATCAGTCGCCCAAGAGGAGTAAAGAAAAAGGTGCCATGACTGAATCTGTAGAACAAAGAAATAATGCACTCCCTACTCAAGGAAATCATCAACATGGAAGAAATCAACCAGCTCAAAGAAGACAACCATTTTCCAGGTACCAAGGATTTTTCTATGGATATTGTTTTTTTTGTTCTAACTTTGGTCACAAAGTTGTAAATTCTTCTTTAAAAGTTAGACATGAGCAAGCAAGACATTCAAGGTATAGATAGCTTCCACAACAAAGATCGAGACAACCAAGCAATAAACAACCTCAGACTATAAATCATGTGATGGTTGGGAAAAGGACGCAGGTTAAACATAACAATAGTTATGAGCATAACAATCACTATGATCTTCTATTTAGTGAACCAGAATGTTACATCTATCATAACTATGGACATAAAGCTGCAGATTGTCGCTTAAGGAATTACAAGCTAGATTTGATCCCCACTACTGAAAATGTCAAGGTTTGGAAGAAGAAAGAAAATGACAAGTGTGGACTAGTGTTATAAACCTAGAGACAAAATAATCCCTCGTATATTGACAATGGATATTCCAAACATATGACTGGAGAGAAAAGTAAGTTTCTAACTCTTAGTGAAAGAAAATCAGGGAATGTAACTTTTGGAAATGATGCACCAAGAAAACTAAAAGGTAAAGGAATGGTAAGTTTGAGTAATGGAAAAGGGAAAGCTCAATATGTGTTGTTTGTATAAGGTCTAAAACATAATCTTCTTAGTGTCAGTCAAGTCTGTGACCGAGGATATGAAGTCGTTTTTAACTATAAAGACTGTAGAATAAAATCTGTGAATTCAGTACAACTAGTTGCAAAAGGGATAAGAACAGAAAATAATGTCTATGTGTTAAAAGAAGAAAAAGAAGAATGCCACTTAAGCAAGTATGATGAAAGTTGGTTATGGCATAGGAGACCTGGAAATCTAAAATTTGACCACCTAATCAAGCTCAAAAATCTTGAGGCAGTAAAAGATCTTTTGAGAATATCAAAGCCCCAAGATTTTATGTGTAAACCCTGCCAAGTAGGAAATATAACCCATACCCAGTTTAATTCCAAGAGCTCTACTTCAATAGAGAAACCACTCCAACTAGTTCATATGGATTTATGTGGACCATAAAGATATGAAGGCACGGAGAAATAAAACTACTTCATACTGATTATTGATGATTACTCCAGACTTATTTGGGTTTTCTTTCTCAAGGAAAAATCTTAAGCATTTGAGAATTTTAAAATATTTAAGGCTTTAACTGAGAATCGAATAGGCAAGAGGTTAAAGGCAGTAAGATCATACAGAGGAGGAGAATTTATGTCAAGTGATTTCAAGGAATTATGTGATAAGCATGGGAACAAGAGAGAATACACAATCCCAAGAACTCCACAACAAAATGGAGTAGTTGAGAGGAAAAACAGAACAGTGCAGCAAATGGCCAGGTCAATGATGAATGAGAAGAACATTTGTCAAACCTATTGGGTAGAAGCAATACACACAATAGTCCATGTTCTTAACAAATCCCACCACAAACCACAAAGTGACAAGACACCTTATGAACTGTGGTATGGGAGACCTGCTTCAATCAAACACTTCAAAGTCTTTGGGAGTAAATGTTACATAAAGAATAACGATAAGAACCTTGGAAAATTTGATGACAGGGATGATGAAGGTATCTTCTTAGGATATGCTACAAACAGTAAAGGATACAGATGCTACAATAAGAGGCTACATAAAATGGTTGATTGTATTGACATAAAAGTTGATGAAGGAATCCCAGAAAGAGAGGTGTACAATAATGAGTCTTCTACAGAGGACACAACTAAAGCTGAAGATGAATAGGTCCAAGAATAAGAAAATGAAGACTCTGAATCATATGAAGACATAGATACTCAGACAAACTCAAATCAACAGACAACTTCAAATTCCTTCTCTAGAATCACTCAAAACAATCATCCTGCAAGTCAGATAATTGGTGAAAAAGACAAAGGTGTACAAACCAGGAGAAAGCTAATAAAAAATACTGAACAATCACATATAGCTTTCATATCCATGCTAGAACCCAAAATTTGTAATGAAGCTAGCAAAGATGACCATTGGGTTAAAGCAATGAATGATGAACTTGATCAGATTGAGAAAAACAATATGTGGGAGATGGTTCATAGACCTGAAGGTAAAAATATCATTGGTTCCAAATGGATCTTTAAGACTAAGTTGAATGAGCAGGGACAAGTTGTCAGGAACAAAGCAAGATTGGTCCGTTGGCTATGCTAAAATAGAAGGACTGGATTTTGATGAAACATTTGCGCCCATAGCAAGATTAGAAGCTATCAGAATATTTCTTGCCTATGCTTGTCATAAAAGGTTTAAAATCTATCAAATGGATGTTAAGTTAGCTTTTCTAAATGGAAATTTAAATGAAGAAGTCTATATGGAACAACCAAAGGGTTTCGAACTATCGGATAACCCTGACTTAGTATGAAAGTTGAATAAAGCTTTATATGGGATAAAACAATCCCCTTGTGCCTCGTATCACGGACTGGATATGTATCTCAAAGACAAAGGGTTCAAGAGAGGAATAATTGACAACAATCTATATATCAAAACAGAGAATAATGATTTTCTCATTGTGTTGGTCTATGTAGATGTCATCATATTCGGATGTAATAAGGATTCATTGGTACAACGGTTTTCTTCTGCCATGGAGACTGAGTTTGAAATGTTTATGATAGGTGAATTGTCATTTTTTCTTGGTCTACAAATTACTCAGAGGTTTGAAGGGATGTTCATTTCTCAAGAAATATATCTAAGAGAAATGTTGAAAAGGTTTCAAACGGAAGATTCTAAACCTATGGGCGCACCTATGGTTACTGGATGCAAATTAAGAAAGGATGATTACTCACCTGATGTTGATCAAAGTTCATATAGGTCAATGATAGGCATCCTATTGTACATCAAAGCATCTTGCCCAGACATAATGCATGTTGTTGGAATGGTAGGAAGATATGCACCTAAACAGAGTCATTTTCTAGCTGTCAAACGGATATTCATATATTTGAAAGAAACAATGAACTATGGCCTATGGTATCCTAAGAATCAGAATTTTCAATTATCAGTCTACTCAGATGTTGATTGGGCTAACTGCATGGATGAAACGAAAAGCATGATTGGAGGTTCATTCTTCTTAGGAGATTCTCCAGTAGCATGGTTGAGTAAAAAGCAAGGTTCCATTTCTTTATCAACTACAGAGGCAGAGTACATTGTTGTTGCTACATGTTGCACTCAGGTATTATGGATGATTCAGACACTTGCAAACTTGGAGGTAAAATACGCTGCACCGGTCCCAATTCATTGTGATAACACTAGTGCCATCAGTGTGTCCAAGAATCATGTAGTCCACTCCAAGACCAAGCATATTCCCATAAAATACCATTTTATGAGAGGGTAGGTCACCAATCAGATTGTTCGGGTCCATTACATTCCAAGTAAAGAACAAATTGGAGACATCTTTACTAAACCCCTAGCCAAGACACCATTGGAATATCTCCGACAGAAGTTGGGTGTCATCCTGTCTCACACCTAAGAAATTTCATCATATTAGGTGGAGTTTTTATTGATTGAATATCTGATACCTTTGAAAAATAATGCAACAGCTCAAGGGGAGCATGTTTTCTTTGACATTGATGTCAAAGGGGGAGAAAAGAACAGGTTCGGGTGCCTTTGTTGCCATCAATGCCAAAGGGGGAGATTGTTGGCATGTTTTATAGGTAGCGTATGCTTGTCATTGATGGAAAGTACAACAACGATGATGGCTTGAGTATAGGTATAATGTGCCAGGAAGGCACCAGAAGTGTTTTGGGGAGACGTAGCAGAGAAATCTCGTGAATACCAGAAGAGATAGTGCAGAGGTGAACGCAAAGTGCAAGAGTGTGCTTGTTCATTTGATGACAAGAACAGGAAGACAGAAGGCAACGTATTTGTTTGTCATTGATGGCAAGCTCAGACCGATGATGACAAACAAGAGAAAGTGGCAAGACCACTATCACAACGATGATCGCATGGCAAGATCAGAACCGTAAACTCCATTTTGAAGTTTCGGATACCAAGAGATGGAGGAGTCAAGGAAGCAACTCACTGTAGGAACTTGCGAAATGTGAAACCCCGAGATCCTGAAACAGGCACATCAACCAGAGTTTTGGATACCAGGAGTTGGAGGATTCAAGAGTCGAGACTCTTCATCACAAGAGTCTCGAAGTGCCGAAATGAGAAACACCAAAATCCTGAAACAGGCACATCAACCAGAGTTTCAGATACCAGGAGTTGGAGGAGTCAAGAATCGAGACTCTTCATCACAGGAGTCTCGAAGTGCTGAAATGTGAAACAAAGAAATCCCAAAATAGGCACATCAACCGGAGTTTTGGATACCAGGAGTTGAAGGAGTCAAGAGTCGAGACTCTTCATCACAGGAGTCCCAAAGTACCGAAATGAAAAACGCCGAAAATCTCGAAACAGACACATAAATCGAAGTTTCAGATACCGAGAGTTAGAGGAGTCAAGAGTTGAGACTCTTTATCACAGGAGTCTCGAAGTGCCAAAATGCGAAATTGCGAAAGGTGCTAACGAATAAACACCATTTCGGAGATCGCGACATGGAACGTCAAGATAACTCTTCACCACAGGAATGTTGAATTGCCAAAATGTCAAATTGTGAAATGGAGAAATAAGAACGAGACCCATCATTTATAATCCAACGGTGCAGGTTAATCAGGAATATGGTCGAAGGGGGCCTACTGTTGCTCTTCACATTTAATCGATCAGTTATGATTCAGTTGTTAATGCGTTTTATTGAAGGTTCATAGTGTAACTGCTGGAAACAACTGATGGTTTCTACCAGAGGACTCAAAGAGACTTTAGGGTGATCGCCAAAGAAGATGAAGAGTCTCAAGGCATCTTCCATTTGCATGAAGACTGTTCATAGAGGCTATAGACAGATGTCATACGGTTGGAGCCTGGAACTACAACAGAGGGAATTAGCTCGACTGTGACAAAGAAGATGAAGATTCTCGACTGCTAGAGAGGCTAAAGAATCTCAGCATAACACTCAGTGATGTGGACACATGGGTTTAACATCCAGAGAAGCTGATGAGTTGCAATGATGATCAGGTAGAACACTTGACATGGGGAGAGAATGCATAAGCATTATGAATAAAGGATGTAGATAATGCACACAGAGTATAAAAGTGCACAATAGAGAAGACATTGGGGGATATTGAGAGTGATTCAGGTGTGTAGAAGGAGGCAGTGTGCAGCAGCTGAAATGCCCAGAAGAGGAATGGTGCATAGCAGGGACATGGCACACAAACAATAAGGTACAATAGAAGCAAAGAACAAAGATGTATAGCTGAGACAGTAAAAGAAGCCTGAGGTGCACTTGTAGAGAAAAGTAGAAGATCAGAAAGTGAAAAAAGATGCAGGTAGAGAGACACTGATACAGGAGAGCAGAGAAGCATAGTATAACAGTGATGAGACTGGTAAGCCATTGATAAATATTGTATCTCTATGATAAATTTTCAGATAGAAAACTTTATATCTCAGGGTGATAGGGAGGTTCTAGGGTGGACTGTTTTCCTCAGAGGTTCAAGTGGGTCCTTGAACACAGGGAGTTGTAGCTTCCATCTGGTTGCAGCCAGAGAAACCAGAGTGGCAGGGTGGTGCAAGGGAGAATTGTTGTTCTCTGTTATACAGGTTGGTGCTTGTATGACTGGAAGTTGGTACTTCCACCCAGTTGGTGTTGGAAGACTTAGAGAGTTGTTACTTCCTTCTAGTGGGTGCTAGAGAAACCAGGGAACTGGTGCTTCCTTCTAGTGGGTGCTAGAGAAACCAGGTAGTTGGTGCTTCCTTATAGTGGGTTCTAGAGAAACTAGGGAGTTGGGGATTCCTTCTATTAGGTGCTAGAGAAAACAGAGAGTTGGTGCTTTCAGCAAGTTGCAGCTTACAAAATAGAGGTTGTAGCCTCATTATGAGTTGGTTCTCATAATTATGATAATGTACAGTATGTAAATATTGCTTATTATATAAAGAAGAAGAGGTTTTTACCCTTTATGGGTTTCCTCAGGAAATATTTATCTCTGTATATTTCATATGTGTGAATGATGTTGAATGTTCTATTTCTTACTTCCCTTCATTATTGTGATCATCATTCAGTGCTCTGCAAAGAGTTTAAAGTAAGCATAATTGTTTAAGCTTGGTAATAACTGATTCACACCCCCCCATCTTAGTTGTTCAAGAATTGGTATCAGATCCGACCCATTTTATCTAAGGGAAGATCCTAGAACTTAAAATGTCAAGCCATGAAGGAAATTCAACTAATAATGCCCCTTTGTTCAATGGAACAAACTTTCCCTTCTGGAAAGTTAGAATGAAAACCTACATAATGGCTTTAGGTGCAGATGTCTGGGATGTGGTAGATATTGGTTATGTAAAGGCAGTTGTACTTACTAATAAGGATGACAAGCTAGAATTTAGATGTAACATTCTGGTTCACTAGTTTATATGTAAAATTTATGAACCTAGGAACTGCCAAATAAATGTGGGACAAACTCATTAGCAGTTATGAAGGTAATGAGAAGGTAAAAGACGCCAAGCTTCAAACCTACAGAGTAAAATTTGAAAAACTGAAGTTGAAAGAATATGAAACTATCGGAAAATACTTTCTGAAACTTGAAGAACTGGTAAATGCAATGAAAGCACTTGGTGAAAAAATTGAGGAACCTTCTTTAGTTCAGAAACTTGTGAGATCTCTACCAGATAGGTTAAATCCAAAGGTCTCTGCTATAAAAGAACTTAATGATCTAAAAAAATTGGAGTTTGATCAACTTCTAGGAACATTGACTGCATATGAAATGAGAATAGTTAAAGATAAACCCACGTCCAGAGAAGCATCATTTAAGGCAGACAAGAATGAGGATTCTAAGCCTGATGAAATTGAAGAAAAATTTGTGAAGAGACTGAAGAAGGGATCAGGCAAATACAAAGGTAAATTGTCTTTCAAATGTTTCAACTGTGGTAAGATAAGGTCATTTTTCAAATAAATGTCCACATAAGAAAAAGGACT
This sequence comes from Picea engelmannii, assembly GCA_009831015.1. NCBI lineage: Eukaryota > Viridiplantae > Streptophyta > Pinopsida > Pinales > Pinaceae > Picea > Picea engelmannii. Next base: position 298,762 of record ML780846.1, read on the forward strand.
AGAACTCTGAAGGTGAAGAGAAGTACAAATCCAAAAGATTTGATAGAAAGAAAAGTTTATGTGTAAACAATGATGACTCCTGAGAAGACACCGATAGTGACACTTCCTGTGAAGATAAGGTAAATGACTTCATGCTTATGGAAAAAGAGGATTATGATAATAAAAACACATGTGGTGATGATAATGAAGAAGAAGTTGTGGTTGATATGGAAGGAGAACTGATCAATGCATGGGATGAGATTGACAGACTCAGAATTAAGAACAGAAAGAAAAAACAATTGTTGATACAGTTCGAGAAAGATAGTAAACAACCTGATGGAGACTTTGCACTGCCAAAAGTCGAATTAAAGAGGCAAGGAAAATAGAGGACATTCGCAAATAATAGTTATTAGAAAAGAAGGCAAGATGTAAATCTCTGGAAGAAGAAGTAGTGAAAACTAGTAAAGAGTTGGAGAAGTTTCAAGCCTTGTATCATCAAAATATATCAAGTATCAAAGCCTCAGAAGGATTAGCCACCATTCTGAATCAGCAAAGGAATCCAAAGCTGAAAATTGGTTTGCGTTATGAAGAGAGATCAAGTAGTGGTCAGCCGAGAAACAAAGAACCCATCAAGTTTGTCAAATCTACAACCAATGACAACAACAAACCTGCAGAAACAAAGGAAGACAATCATTCACCCAGGAGGAGTAAAGAAAAAGGTGCTAGGACTAAATCTGTAGAACAAAGAAATAATTCACTCTCTGCTCAAGGAAATCATCAGCATGGAAGAAATCAACCTGCTCAAAGAAGACAGCCATTTTCCAGGTACCAAGGATTTTTCTATGGATATTGTTTTTTCTGTTCTAACTTTGGTCACAGAGTTGTAAACTGTTCTTTAAAATTTATATATGAGCAAGCAAGACATTCAAGGTATAGATATCTGCCACAACAAAGATCGAGACAACCAAGCAATTAACAACCTCAAACTATAAATCATGCGATAGTTGGGAAAAGGACGCAGGTTAAACATAACAATAGTTATCAGCGTAACAATCACTATGATATTCTAATTAGTGAACCATAATGTTACATCTATCATAACTATGGACATAAAGCTAGAGATTGTCGCTTAAGGAATTACAAGACAGATTTGATCCCCACTGCTGAAAACTTCAAGGTTTGGGAGAAGAAAGAAGATGACAAGTGTGGACTAGTGTTATCATCCCAAAGAAAAAAGAATCCCTAGTATATTGACAGTGGATGTTCCAAACATATGACTCGAGACAAAAGTAAGTTTCTAACTCTAAGTGAAAGCAAATCAGCGAATGTAACTTTTGGAAATGATGCACCAAGAAAAATAAAAGGTAAAGGAATGGTAAGTTTGAGTAATGGAAAAGGAAAATCTCAAGATGTGTTGTTTGTAGAAGGTCTGAAACATAATCTGCTTAGTGTCAGTCAAGTCTGTGACTGAGTATGTGAAATCATTTTTACCTCTAAAGACTGTAGAATAAAATCTGTGAATTCAGGACAGCGAGTTGCAAAAGGGATAAGAACAGAAAACAATGTCTATGTGTTAAAAGAAGAAAAAGAAGAATGCCACTTAAGAAAGTATGATGAAAGTTGGTTATGGCATACGAGACTTGGACATCTAAACTTTGACCACCTAATCAAGCAAAAACATCTTGAGGCAGTAAAAGATCTATCGAGAATATCAAAGCCCCAAGATTCTATGTGTAAATCCTGCCAAGTAGGAAAGCTAACTAGGACCCAATTTAAGTCCAAGATCTCTTCTTAAACAGAGAAACCACTCCAAATAGATCATATGGATTTATGTGGACCATCAAGACAGGAAGGCACATGGAAAGCAAACTACTTCATGTTGATTATTGATGATTACTACAGACTTACTTGGGTTGCCTTTCTCAAGGAAAAAGCTGAAGCATTTGAGAAGTTTAAAATATTTAAGGATTTAAATGAGAATCAAATAGGGAAGAGGTTAAAGGCATTAAGATCAGATAGAGTAGGAAAATTTATGTCAAGTGATTTCAAGGAATTGTTTGATAAGAATCGGAACAAGAGAGAATACGCAATCCCAAGAACTCGAAAACAAAATGGAGTAGTTGAGAGGAAAAACAAAACAATGCAGCAAATGGCCAGGTCAATGATGAATGCGAAGAACATTGGTAAAACCTACTGGGTATAATCAATACACACAACAATCCATATTATTAACAAATCCCACCTCAGACCACAAAGTGACAAGACACCTTACAAACTATGGTATGGGATACCTGCTTCAATCAAACACTTCAAAGTCTTTGGGTATAAATGTTACATAAAGAATAATGATGAGAACCTTGGCAAATATGATGACAGGGTTGATGAAGGTATCTTCTTAGGGTATGCTACAGATAGTAAAGGATACAGATGCTATAATAAGAGGCTGCATAAAATGGTTGACTATATTGACATAAAACTTGATGAAGGACTCCCAGTAAGAGAGGTGTACAATAATGAGTCTTCTAAAGAGGACATAGATAAAGCTGAAGATGAAGATGTCTAAGAATCAGAAAATGAAGACTCTGAATCAGTTGAAGACACAAATACTCAGACAAACTCAAATCAACAGACAACTTCAAATTCCTCCTCCTGAATCACTCAAACGAATCATCCTGCAAGTCAGATAATTGTTGAAAAAGACAAAGGTGTACAAAGCAGGAGAAAGATAATAAAAAATACCGAACAATCACATATAGATTTCGTATCCATGTTGGAACACAAGAATTTTAATGAAGCTAGAAAAGATGACCATTGGGTTAAAGCAATGAATGATGAACTTGATCAGATTGAGAAAAACAATATGTAGGAGATGCTTCATAGACCTGAAGGTAAAAATATCATCGGTTCCAAATGGATATTTAAGAATAAGTTGAATGAGCAGGGACAAGTTGTCAAGAACAAAGCAAGATTGTTCTGTAAAGGATATGATCAAATAGAAGGAATGGATTTTTATGAAACATTTTTGCCCGTAGCAAGATTAGAAGCTATCAAAATATTTCTTGCCTATGCTTGTCATAAAAGGTTTAAAGTCTATCAAATGGATGTCAAGTCATATTTTATAAATGGAGATTTAAATGAAGAAGTCTATATGGAACAACCAGAGGGTTTCGAACTGTCTGATAACCCTGACTTAGTATGCAAGATGAAGAATGATTTATATGGGTTAAAAACAGCCTCTCGTGCCTGGTATTACAGACTAGATACGTATCTCAAAGACAAAGGGTTCAAGAGAGGAACAATTGACAACAATCTATATATCAAAATAGAGGATAATGATTTGCTCATCGTGTTGGTCTATGTAGATGACATCATCTTCGGATGTAATAAGGGTTCATTGGTACAAAGGTTTGCTTCTACCATGGAGTCTCAGTTTGAAATGTTTATTATAGGTGAACTATTATTTTTTCATGGACTGCAAATTACTCAGAGGTCTAAAGGGATGTTCATTTCTCAAGAAAAATATCTAAGAGAAACGTTGAAAGGATTCAAACGAAAGATTCTAAACTTATGGGCACACCTATGGTTACTAGATGCAAATTAAGCAAGGATGATGACTCACCTGATGTTGATCAAAGTTCATATAGGTTAATGATAGGAAGCCTCATGTACATCACAACATCTCACCTAGACATAATGCATGCTCTTGGAATGGTAGGAAGATATTAGTCAACACCTAAACAGAGTCATTTTCTAGTTGTCAAAAGGAGATTCAGATATTTGAAAGAAACAATGAACTATGGCCTATGGTATCCTAAGAATCAAAATTTTCAATTATCAGTCTACTCAGATCTTGATTAGGCTAACTGCATGGATGAAAGGAAAAGCACGAGTGAAGGTGCGTTTTTCTTAGGAGACTCTCTAGTAGCATGGTTGAGTAAAAAGAAAGGTTCCATTTCTTTATCAACTACAGAGGCAGAGTACATCATTGTTGCTACCTATTGCACTCATGTATTATGGATGATTCAGACACTTGCAGAATTGGAGGTAAAATACACTGCACCGATCCCAATTCATTGTGATAACACTAGTGCCATCAGTGTGTCCAAGAATCCCGTATTCCACTCCAAGACCAAGCATATTCCCTTAAAATACCATTTTCTGAGAGAGAAGGTCACCAATCAGATTGTTAAGGTCCATTACATTCCAACCACAGAACAAATTGCAGACATCTTTACTTAACCCCTAGCCAAGACACCATTTGAATATCTTTGACAGAAGATGGGTGTCATCCCGTCTCACACCTAAGAAAGTCCATTGTGTTAGGGGGAGTTTGTATTGATTGAATATCTAATACCTCCGAAAAATACTACAACATCTCAGGGCGAGCGTTTTTTCTTTGACATTGATGTCAAATGGGGAGCAAAGAACAGGTCCGGGTGCCTTTGTTTCCATCAATGCCAAAGGGGGAGATTGTTGGCATGTTTTACAAGCAGCGTATGCTTGTCATTGATGGAAAGTACAATAGCGATAATGACTTGAGCACCGGTATAATGTGTCAGGGGGGCACCGAAAGTATTTTGGGGAGACGCAGCAGAGCAAGCTCGTGAAGACCAGAAGAGATAGTGCAAAGGTGCATCCAGTGTGCAAGAGTGTGCTTGTTCATTTGATGACAAGAACAGGAAGACAGAAGGCATAGTATTTGTTTATCATTGATGGAAATCTCAGCCCGACGATGACAAACAAGAGAAAGTGTCAAGACCAGCAGCGCAATGATGATTGCATGGCAAGATCAGAAGCGTAAACTCCATTTTGGATTTTCGGATACCGGGAGCAGGAGGAATCAAGGAAGCAATTCATAGCAGGAACTTGCGAAATGCAAAACCCTAAAATTTTGAAACAGGCACATCAACCGAAGTTTTGGATACCGGGAGTTAGAGGAGTCAAGATTCAAGACTCTTCATCACAGGAGTCCTGAAGTGCCGAATTGCGAAATGCTGAAATCCCAAAACAGGCACATCAACCGGAGTTTCAGATACGAGGAGTTGTAGGAGTCAAGAGTTGAGACTCTTCATCATAGGAGTCTTGAAGTGCCAAAATACAAAATGTCAAAATCCTAAAATAGGCACATCAATCGGAGTTTCAGATACCGGGAGTTGGAGGAGTCAAAAGTCGAGACTCTTCATCACAGGAGTCCCAAAGTGACGAAATGAGAAACACCAAAAATCCCAAAACAGGCACATCAATCGGAGTTTCAGATACCGGGAGTTGGAGGAGTCAAGAGTCGAGACTCTTCATCACAGGAGTCCCGAAGTGCCGAAATACGAAATTATGAAAGGCGCCAACAATTAAACTCCATTTCGGAGATCGCGACATGGAGCGTAAAGATAACTCTTCACCATAGGAATGTTCAAATACCGAAATGTCGAATTGTGAAATGGAGAAATAAGCACGAGACCCATCATTTATAATCCAATGGTGTAGGTTAATCAGGAATATGATCAAAGGGCTATTATTTCTCTTCATAGTTAATCGATCAGTTACGATTCAGTTTCTTATGTGTTTTCTTGAAGGTTCACAGTGTAACTACTAGAAACAATTGATGGTTTCTTCCAGAGGACTCAAAGAGACTTTAGGGTGATTGCCAAAGAAGATGAAGAGTCTCAAGGCATCTTCTAGTTGCATGAAGACTGCTCATAGAGGCTATGGACAGATGTAAGACGGTTGGAGCCTGGAACTGCAACAGAGGGATTGAGCTCGACTTTGACAAAGAAGATGAATACTCTCGACTGCTAAAGAGGCCATGGAATCTCGGCATAACACTCAGTAATGTGGACACATGGGTTTAATAGCTAGAGAAGCTGATGAGTTGCAATGATGATCAGGCAGAACACTCAACATGGGGAGAGCATGCAGAAGCATTGTGACTAGAGGATGCAAATAATGCACACAGAGTATAAAAGTGCACAATAGAGAAGAGATTGGGGGTTGTTGAGAGTGATTCAGGTGTGTAGAAGGAGGCAGTGTGTAGCATTTGAAATGCCAAGAAGAGGAATGGTGCATAGGAGGGACATGGCACGCAAATCATAAGGTGCAGCAGAAGCAAAGAACAAAGATGTATAGCTGAGATAGTAAAAGAAGGCTGAGGTGTAATTGTAGAGAAAAGAAAAAGATCAAAAAGCGCAAGAAGATGCAGGTAGAGAGACACTGATACAGGATAGCATAGCAGCATAGAAGAATAGTAATGAGACTGGTAAGCCAATGATAAGTATTGTATCTCTGTGATAAATTTTTAGATAGAAAACTTTGTATCTCGGGGTGGTAGGGAGGTGCTAGGGAGGATTGTTGTCCTTAGAGGTTCAAGTGGGTGCTTGAACACAAGGAGTTGTAGCTTCCATCTGGTTGCAGCCAGAGAAACCAGGGTGGCAGGGTGGTGCAAGGGAGAACTGTTGTTCTCTGTTATACAGGTTGGTGCCTGTGTGAGTAGAAGTTGGTGCTTCCACCCAGTTGGTTCTGGAACACTTAGGGAGTTGTTACTTTCTTCTAGTGGGTGCTAGAGAAATCAGGGAGTTGGTGCTTCCTTCTAGTGGGTTCTAGAGAAACCAGGGAGTTGGTGCTTCCTTCTAGTAGGTGTTAGAGAAAACAGAGAGTTTGTGATCTCAACAAGTTGCAGATTACAAAATAGACGTTGTAGCCTCATTATGAGTTGGTGCTCATAAGTATGATAATGTACAGTATGTAAAGATTACTTATCATATAAAGAAGAAGAGGTTTTTACCCTTTATGATTTTCCTCGGGAAATATTTGTCTATGTATATTTCATATGTGTGAATGATGCTGAATTTTGTATTGCTTACTTCCATTCATTATTGTGATCGTCATTCAGTGCACTGTAAAGAGTTTAAAATAAGCATAATTGTTTAAGCTCGGTAACAACTGATTCACCCCACCCCCCTCTTAGTTGTTCAACAATTGGTATCAGATCTGGCCCCTTTTATCGAAGGGTAGATCCTAGAGCTTAAACATGTCAAGCCATGAAGGATATTCAACAAATAAGGTCCCTATGTTCAATGGAACAAATTTTGCCTTTTGGAAGGTTAGAATGAGAACCTACATAATGGCTTTAGGTGTAGATGTCTGGGATGTGGTAGATACTGGTTATATAAAGCTAGTTGTACTAGCTAATAAGGATGACAAGATAGAATTTATCTTCAATGCTAAGGCTATGAATTCTATCTTCAGTGGGCTTGCAAAAGTAGATTTCATAAAAGTTATGCACCTAGGAACTGCCAAAGAAATGTGGGACAAACTCATTAGCAATTATGAAGGTAATGAGAAGGTAAAGGACGTTAAGCTTCAAACCTACAGAGTACAATTTCAACAGCTGAAGATGAAAGAAGATGAAACTGTTGGAAAATACTTTCTGAGAGTTGAAGAACTTGTAAATGCAATGAAAGCACTTGGTGAAAAAATTGAGGAACCTTCTTTAGTTCAGAAAATTTTGAGATCTCTAATAGATAGGTTCAACCCGAAGGTCTCTGCTATAGAATAACTTAATGATCTAAAAACCTTGGAGTTTGATCAACTTCTAGGAACATTATCTGCATATGAAATGAGAATAGTTAACGATAAACCCACCTCTAGAGAAGCATCATTTAAAGAAGACAAGAATCATGATTATGAGCCTGATGAAATTGAAGCAAAATTTGTGAAGAGACTGAAGAAGGGATCAGGAAAATACAAAGGTAAACTTCCTTTAAAATGTTTCAACTGTGGTAGGATAGGTCATTTTTCAAATAAATGTCCACACAAGAAGAAGGACTAGAACTCTGAAGCTGAAGAGAAGTACAAATCCAAAAGATTGGATAGAAAGAAAAATTTATGTGTAAACAATGATGACTCCTCAGAAGACACCGATAGTGACTCTTACTGTGAAGATAAGGAAAATGACTTCATGCTTATGGACAAAGAGGATTATGAGAATAAAATAACATGTAGTGATGATAATGAAGAAGAAGTTGTGGTTGATATGGAAGGAGAATTGATCAGTGCACGGGAAGAGATTGACAGACTCAGAATTAAGAACAAAAAAAAAACAACAATTGTTGATATAGTTCGAGAAAGACAGTAAACAGCTTAATGAAGCCTTTTCCTTGCTAAAAGTGGAATTAGAAGAGTCAAAGAAAATCAAGGACATTCTAAAACAAGAGTTATTAGAAAATAAGGCAAGATGTAAATATTTGGAAGAAGAAGTAGTGAAAACTAGGAAATAGTTGGAGAACGTTCAAGCCTTGTATCATCAGAATTTGTCAAGAATCAAAGACTTAGAAGGATTAGCCACCATTCTGAATTAGCAAAGGAATCCAAAGTTTAAAATTGGTTTGGGTTATGAATATGGCTCAAGTAGTGTTCAGCCAAGAAAAAAAGAACCCATCAAGTTTTTCAAATCTACAACCAATGACAACAACAAACCTGCAGAAACAAAGGAAGACAATCAGTCGCCCAGGAGGAGTAAAGAAAAAGGTGCCAAGAATGAATCTGTAAAACAAATAAATAATGCACTCCCTACTCAAGGAAATCATCAGCATGGAAGAAATCGACCTGCTCAAAGAAGACAACCATTTTCCAGGTACCAAGGATTTTTCTATGGATATTGTTTTTTTTGTTCTAACTTTGGTCACAAAGTTGTAAATTGTTCTTTAAAATTTAGATACGAGAAAGCAAGACATTCAAGGTATAGATATCCGCCACAACAAAGATCAATACAACCAAGCAATAAACAACCTCAGACTATAAATCATGCGATGGTTGGGAAAAGGATGTGGGTTAAACATAACAATAGTTATGATAATAACAATTGTTGTAATCTTCTATTTAGTGAACCATAATGTTACATCTTTCATAACTATGGACATAAAGCTACAGATTGTCACTTAAGGAATTACAAACTAGATTTGATCCCCACTGCTGAAAATGTCAAGGTTTGGAAGAAAAAAGCAGATGACAAGTGTGGACTAGTTTTATTAGCCCAAAGACAAAAGAATCCCTGGTATATTGACAATGGATTTTCCAAACATATGACTGGAGAGAAAAGTAAGTTTCTAACTCTAGGTGAAAGAAAATCAAGGAATGTAACTTTTGGAAATGATGCACTAGGAAAAATAAAAGGTAAAGGAAAGGTAAGTTTGAGTAATGGCAATGGGAAAGCTCAAGATGTGTTATTTGTAGAAGGTCTGAAACATGATCTTCTTAGTGTCATTCAAGTTTGTGACCAAGGATGTGAAGTCATTTTTACCTCTGTAGACTGTAGAATAAAATATGTGAATTCAGGACAGCTAATTGCAAAAGGGATAAGAACAGAAAACAATGTCTATGTGTTAAAAGAAGAAAAAGAAGAATGTCACTTAAGCAAGTATGATGAAAGCTGGTTATGGCATAGGAGACTTTGAAATCTAAACTTTGACCACCTAATCAAGCTCAAAAATCTTGAGGTAGTAAAAGATATTCCGAGAATATCAAATCCCCAAGATTCTATGTGTAAACCCAGCCAAGTAGGAAAGCTAACCAGGACCCAGTTTAAGTCCAAAAGCTCTACTTCAACAGAGAAACCACTCCAACTAGTTGATATGGATTTATGTGGACCATCAAGAAAGGAAGGCACAGGGAAAGAAAAATACTTCATGTTGATTATTGATGATTAGTCCAGACTTACTTGGGTTTCCTTTCTCAAGGAAAAAGATGAAGCATTGGAGAAGTTTAAAATATTTAAGGCTTTAACTGAGAATCAAACGGGCAAGAGGTTAAAGGTAGTAAGATCAGACAGAGGAGGATAATTTATGTCAAGTGATTTCAAGGAATTATGTGATAATAATGGGATCAAGAGAGAATACACAATCCCAAGAACTCCACAACAAAATGGAGTAGTTGAGAGGAAAAACAAAACAATGCAACAAATGGCTAGGTCAATGATGAATGAGAAGAACATTGGTAAAACCTACTAGGTAGAAGCAATACACACAGTAGTCCATGTTCTTCACAAAGCCAAACTTAGACCAAAAAGTGACAAGACACCTTATAAACTGCGGTATGGGAGACCTGCTTCAATTAAACACTTCAAAGTCTTTGGGAGTAAATGTTACATAAAGAATAATGATGAGAACCTTGGAAAATATGATGACAGGGATGATGAAGGTATATTCTTAGGGTATGCTACAACTAGTAAAGGATACAGATGCTATAATAATAGGCTGCATAAAATGGTTGACTATATTGACATAAAAGTTGATGAAGGAATCCCAGCAAGAGAGGTGTACAATAATGAGTCTTCTAAAGAGGACACAACTAAACCTGAAGATGAACAGGTCCAAGAATCAGAAAATGAAGACTCTGAATAAAATGAAGACACAGATACTCAGACAAACTCAAATTAGTAGCAACCTTAAAATTCCTCCTCTATAATCACTCAAAAGAATCATCCTGCAAGTCAGATAATTGGTGAAAAAGACAAAGGTGTACAAAGCGGGAGAAAGATAATAAAAAATACCGAACAATCACATATAGATTTCATATCCATGCTGGAACAAAAGAATTTTAACGAAGCCAGCAAAGATGACCATTGGGTTAAAGCAATGAATGATGAACTTGATCATATTGAGAAAAACAATACGTGGGAGATGGTTCATAGACCTGAAGGTAAAAATATCATTGGTTCCAAATGGATCTTTAAGAATAAGTTGAATGAGTAGGGACAAGTTGTCAGGAACAAAGCAAGATTGGTCTGTAAAGTCTATGCTCAAATAGAAGGACTAGATTTTGATGAAACATTTGCACTCGTAGCAAGATTAGAAGCTATCAGAATATTTCTTGCCTATGCTTGTCATAAAAGGTTTAAATTATATCAAATGGATGTGAAGTCATCTTTTCTAAATGGAGATTTAAATGAAGAAGTCTATATGGAACAACTAGAGGGTTTCGAACTGTCTGATAACCCTGACTTAGTATGAAAGTTGAAGAAAGATTTATATGGGTTAAAACAAGCCCCTCGTGCCTGGTATCATAGACTGGATACGTATCTCAAATAAAAAGGCTTCAAGAGAGGAATAGCTGACAACAATCTATATATCAAAACAGAGGATAATGATTTTCTCATCGTGTTGGTCTATGTAGATGACATCATCTTCAGATGTAATAAGGATTCATTGTTATAATGGTTTGCTTCTGCCATAGAGTCTGAGTTTGAAATGTCTATGATAGGTGAACTGTCATTTTTTCTGGGTCTGCAAATTACTTAGAGGTCTGAAGGGATGTTCATATCTTAAGAAACATATCTAAGAGGAATGTTGAAAAGGTTTCAAATGGAAGATTCTAAACATATGGGCACACCTATGGTTATTGGATGCAAATTAAGCAAGGATGATGACTCGCCTGATGTTGATCAAAGTTCATATAGGTCAATTATAGGCAACCTACTGTACATCACAACATCTCGCCCAGACATAATGCATGATGTTGGAATGGTAGGAAGATATCAATCTTTACCTAAGCAAAGTCATTTGCTAGTTGTCAAAAGGATATTCAGATATTTGAAAAAAAAAATGAACTATGGCCTATGTTATCCTAAGAATCAGAATTTTCAATTATTAGTCTACTCGAATGTTGATTGGGCTAACTGCATGGATGAAAGGAAAAGCACGAGTGGAGGTGCGATCTTCTTAGGAGATTTTCTAGTGGCATGGTTGAGTAAAAAGAAAGGTTCCATTTCTTTATCAACTACAGAGGCAGAGTACATTTCTGCTGCTACCTGTTACACTCAGGTATTATGGATGATTCAGACACTTACAGAGTTGGAGGTAAAATACACTGCACTGATCCCAATTCATTGTGATAACAGTAGTGCCATCAGTGTGTCCAAGAATACTGTATTGCACTCCAAGACCAAGCATATTCCCATAAAATACAATTTTCTGAGAGAGAGAGTCACCAATCAGATTGTTCAAGTCCATTACATCCCAACCACAGAATAAATTGCAGACATATTTACTAAATCCCTAGCCAAGACACCATTTGAATATCTCTGACAGAAGTTGGGTGTCATCCCGTCTCACACCTAAGAGAGTCCATCCTGTTAGGGGGAGTTTGTATTGATTAAATATCTAATACCTCCAAAAAATACTGCAACAAATAAGGGGGAGCGTGTTTTCTTTGACATTGATGTCAAAGGGGGAGAAAAGAACAGGTTCGGGTGCCTTTGTTTCCATCAATGCCAAAGGGGGAGATTGTTGGCATGTATTATAGGAAACGTATGCTTGTCGTTGATGGAAAGTATAGTAGTGATGATGGATTGAGTACAAGTATAATGTGTTAGGTGGGCACTAGAAGTATTTTTGGGAGACGCAGCAGAGAAATCTAGTGAAGACCAGAAGAGATAGTGAAGAGGTGCACGTAGAGTGCAAGAGTGTGCTTGTTCATTTGATGACAAGAACAGGCAGACATGAGGCAGAGTATTAGTTTTTTATTGATGGAAAGATCAGGTCGACGATGACAAACAAGATAAAGTGGCAAGACCAGAAACGCAACGATGATCGCATGGCAAGATCAGAAGCGTAAAATCCATTCCAGAGTTTTGGATACCAGGAGCTGGAGAAGTCAAGGAAGAAACTAACGATAGGAACTTGTGAAATGTGAAACCCCAAAATCCCAAAACAGGCACATTAACTGGAGTTTCGGATACTAGGAGTTGGAGTAGTCAAGAGTCGAGACCCTTCATCACAGGAGTCCCGAAGTGTCGAAATGTGAAACGCCGAAATCCTGAAAATCATGAAACAGGAACATCAACTTGAGTTTTGGATACCAGGAGTTGGAGGATTCAAGATTCGACACTCTTCATCACAGGAGTCCCGAAGTGCCGAAATGTGAAATTTCAAAATCTCGAAACAGGCACATCAATCGAAGTTTTGGATACCGGGAGTTGGAGGAGTCAAGAGTTGAGACTCTTCATCACAGGAGTCCCGAAGTGATGAAATGCGAAACGCTGAAAATCCCAAAACAGGCACATCAATCGGAGTTTCGGATACCGGGAGTTAGAGGAGTCAAGAGTCAAGACTCTTCGTCATACGAGTCTCGAAGTGCCGAAATGCAAAATTGCAAAGTGAGCTAACAACTGAACTCCATTTCGAAGATCGTGACATGGAGCGTCAAGATAACTCTTCACCACAGGTATGCCGAAATGCTAAAATGTCGAATTGCGAAATGGGGAAATAAGCTCTAGACACATCATTTATAATCCAATGGTGCAGGTTAATCAAGAATATGATCAAAGGGATATTTTTTCTCTTCACAATTAATTGATTAGTTATGATTCAGTTGTTGATGTGTTTTCTTGAAGGTTCACAGTGTAACTACTAGAAACAACTGATGGTTTCTGCCGGAGGACCCGTAGAGACTTCAGGGTGATCACTAAAGAAGATGAAGAGTCTTGAGGCATCTTCCAATTGCATGAAGACTGTTCATAGAGGCTATGGACAGATGTAACATGATTGGAGCCTGGAACTGCAATAGAGGGAATGAGCTCGACTGTGACAAAGAAGACGAAGAGTCTCGACTGTTGGAGAGGCTAAGGAATCTCAGCATAACACTCAGTGATGTGGAAACATGGGTTTAACAGCCAAAGAAGCTGAAGAGTTGCAATGATGATCAGGCAGAACACTCAGCATGGGGAGAGCATGTAGAACCATTGTGAATAGAACATGAAGATAATGCACAAAGAGTATAAAAGTGCACAACAGAGAAGAGATTGGGGGATGTTGAGAGTGATTTAGGTGTGTAGAAGGAGGCAGTGTGTAGCAGTTGAACTGCCCAGAAGAGGACTGGTGCATAGGAGGGACATTGCATGCAAAGCATAAGGTGTAGCAGAAGCAAAGAACAGAGATGTATAGCTGAGACAGTAAAAGAAGGCTAAGGTGAAATTGTAGAGAAAAGCATAAGATCAGAAAGCGCAAGAAGATGCAGGAAGAGAGACACTAATACAGGACAACAGATCAGCATAGAAGATTAGTGATGAGACTAGTAAGCCACTGATAAATATTGTATCTCTATGATAAATTTTCAGATAACAAACTTTGTATCTCAGGGTGGTAGGGAGGTGCTAGGGAGGATTGTTGTCCTTAGAGGTTCAAGTGGGTGCTTGAACACAGGGATTTGTAGCTTCCATCTGGTTGCAGCCAGAGAAACCAGGGTGGCAGGGTGGTGCAAGGGAGAACTGTTGTTCTTTGTTATACAGGTTGTTGCCTTTGTGATTAGAAGTTGGTGCTTCCACCCAATTGGTTCTGGAACACTTAGGGAGTTGTTACTTTCTTCTAGTGGGTGCTAGAGAAACCAGGGAATTGGTGCTTCCTTCTAGTGGGTGCTAGAGAAACCAGGGAGTTGGTGCTTCCTTCTAGTAGGTGCTAGAGAAAACAGAGAGTTTGTGATCTCAACAAGTTGCAGCTTGCAAAACAGAGGTTGTAGCCTCATTATGAGTTGGTGCTGATACGTATGATAATGTACAGAATGTAAGGATTACTTATCATATAAAGAAAAAGAGGTTTTTACCCTTTATGAGTTTCCTCAGGAAATATTTGTCTCTGTATATTTCATATGTGTGAATGATGTTGAATTTTGTATTGCTTACTTCCCTGCATTATTGTGATTGTCATTCAGTGCTCTGCAAAGAGTTTAAAATAAGCACGATTGTTTAAGCTCGGTAACAACTAATTCACTCCCCCCTCTCAGTTGTTCAACAATTGGTATCATAGCTTGCCCCTTTTATCAAGGGGTAGATCCTAGAGCTTAAACCTGTCAAGCCATGAAGGAAATTCAACAAATAAGGCCCCTCTGTTCAATGGAACAAATTTTGCCTTCTGGAAAGTTAGAATGAGAACCTACATAATGGCTTTAGGTGCAGATGTCTGGGATGTGGTAGATACTTGTTATATAAAGCTAGTTGTACTAGCTAATAAGGATGACAAGCTAGAATTTATCTTCAACGCTAAGGCTATAAATGTTATCTTGAGTGGGCTTCCAGAAGTAGAATTCGTAAAAGTTATGCACCTAGGAATTGCCAAAGAAATGTGGGACAAACTCATTAGCAGTTATGAAGGTAATGAGAAGGTAAAGGACGCCAAGCTTCAAACCTACATAGTACAATTTGAATAGTTGAAGATGAAAGAAGATGAAACTATTGGAAAATACTTTCTGGGAGTTGAAGAACTGGTAAATGCAATGAAATCACTTGGTGAAAAAATTGAGGAACCTTCTTTAGTTCAGAAAATTTTGAGATCTCTACCATATAGGTTCAACCCAAAGGTCTCTGCTATAGAAGAACTTAATGATCTAAAAAACTTGGAGTTTGATCAACTTCTAGGAACATTGAATGCATATGAAATGAGAATATTTAAAGATAAACCCACCTCTAGAGAAGCATCATTTAAGGCAGAAAGGAAAATTCAAGAAAAATTTGTGAAGAGACTGAAGAAGGGATCAGAAAAATACAAAGGTAAACTTCCTTCAAAAATTTTCAATTGTGGTAAGATAGGTTATTTTGCAAATAAATGTCCACACAAGAAGAAGGACTAGAACTTTGAAGGTGAAGAGAAGTACAAATCCAAAAGATTTGATAGAAATAAAAGTTTATGTGTAAACAATGATAACTCCTTAGAAGACACCGATAGTGACTCTTCCTGTGAAGATAAGGAAAATGAATTCATTCTTATGGCCAAAGAGGATTATGAGAATAAAAGCACATGCAGTGATGATAATGAAGAACAAGTTGTGGTTGATATGGAAGGAGAATTGATCAGTGCACGGGAAGAGATTGACAGACTCAGAATTAAGAACAAAAAGCAAAAAAAATTGTTGATACAGTTCGAGAAAGATAGTAAATAGCTTCATGAAGAATTTGCCCTGCTAAAAGTGGAATTAAAAGAGGCAAAGAAAATCGAGGACATTCTGAAACAACAGTTATTAGAAAATAAGGCAAGATGTAAAGCTCTGGAAGAAGAAGTAGTGAAAACTAGGAAAGAGTTGGAGAAGTTTTAAGCCTTTTATCATCAGAATTTGTCAAGTATCAAAGCCTCAAAAGGATTAGCCACCATTCTGAATCAACAAAGGAATCCAAATTTGAAAATTGTTTTGGGTTATGAAGATGGATCAAGTAGTGTTCAGCCAAGAAACAAAGAACCCATCAAGTTTGTCAAATCTACAACTAATGACAACAACAAACATGCAGAAACAAAGGAAGACAATCAACCGCCCAGGAGGAGTAAAGAAAAAGGTGCCAGGACTAAATCTGTAGAACAAATAAATAATGCACTCCCTGCTCAAGGAAATCATCAGCATGGAAGAAATCGACCTGCTCAAAGAAGACAACCATTTTCCAGGTACCAAGGATTTTTCTATGGATATTGTTTTTTCTGTTCTAACTTTGGTCACAAAGTTGTAAATTGTTCTTTAAATTTTAGATATGAGCAAGAAAGACATTCAAGGTATAGATATTTGCCAAAAAAAAGATCGAGACAACCAAGCAATAAACAACCTCAGACTATAAATCATGTGATGGTTGGGAAAAGCATGCGGGTTAAACATAACAATAGTTATGAGCATAAAAATCATTGTCATCTTCTATTTAGTGAACCAGAATGTTACATCTTTCATAACTATGGACATAAAGTTGCAGATTGTCACTTCAGGAATTACAAACCAGATTTGATCCCCTCTGCTGAAAATGTCAAAGTTTGGAAGAAGAAATAAGATGACAAGTGTGGAATAGTTTTATCATCCCAAAGAAAAACGAATCCCTGGTATATTGACAGTGGATGTTCCAAACATATGACTGGAGACAAAAGTAAGCTTCTAACTCTAGATGAAAGCAAATCAGGGAATGTAACTTTTGGAAATGATGCACCAGGAAAAATAAAATGTAACGGAATGGTAAGTTTGAGTAATGGCAAAGGGAAAGCTCAAGATGTGTTATTTGTAGAAGGTCTGAAACATAATCTTCTTAGTGTCATTCAAGTCTGTGACCGAGGATGTGAAGTCATTTTTACCTCTGTTGACTGTAGAATAAAATATGTGAATTCAAGACAACTAGTTGCAAAAGGGATAAGAATAGAAAACAATGTTTATGTGTTAAAAGAAGAAAAAGAAGAATGCTACTTAAGCAAGTATGATGAAAGCTGGTTATGGCATAGGAGACTTGGAAATCTAAACTTTGACCACCTAATCAAGCTCAAAAATCTTGAGGTAGTAAAAGATCTTCTGAGAATATCAAAGCCCCAAGATTATATGTGTAAACCCAGCCAAGTAGGAAATTTAACCAGGACCCAGTTTAAGTCCAAAATCTCTACTTCAACAGAGGAACCACTCCAACTAGTTCATATGGATTTATGTGGACCATCAAGATAGGAAGGCACAGGGAAAGAAAAATACTTCATGTTGATTATTGATGATTAGTCCAGACTTACTTGGGTTTCCTTTCTCAAGGAAAAAGCTGAAGCATTTGAGAAGTTAGAAGAGGGGGATAATTTATGTCAATTAATTTCAAGGAATTCTGTGATAAGAATGGGATCAAGAGAGAATACACAATCCCAAGAACTCCACAACAAAATGGAGTAGTTGAGAGGAAAAACAGAACAGTGCATCAAATGGCCATGTCAATGATGAATGAGAAGAACATTGGTAAAACCTACTAGGTAGAAGCAATACACACAGTAGTCCATGTTCTTAACAAAGCTCACCTTAGACCACAAAGTGACAAGACACCTTATGAACTGCGGTATGGGAGACCTGATTCAATCAAACACTTCAAAGTCTTTGGGAGTAAATGTTACATAAAGAATAATGATGAGAACCTTGGCAAATACGATGATAGGGATGATGAAGGTATATTCTTAGGGTATGCTACAAACAGTAAAGGATACAGATGCTATAATAAGAGGCTGCATAAAATGGTTGATTGTATTGACATAAAAGTTGATGAAGGAATCCCAGCAAGAGACATGTAAAATAATGAGTCTTCTAAAGAGGACACAACTAAAGCTGAAGATGAACAAGTCCAAGAATCAGAAAATGAATACACAGATACTCAGACAAACTCAAATTAGCAGACAACTTCAAATTCCTCCTCCAGAATCACTCAAAAGAATCATCCTACAAGTCAGATAATTGATGAAAAAGACAAAGGTGTACAAAGTAGGAGAAAGATAATAAAAAATATCGAACAATCACATATAGATTTCATATCCATGCTAGAACAAAAGAATTTTAATGAAGCTAGCAAAGATGACCATTGGGTTAAAGCAATGAATGATGAACTTGATCATATTGAGAAAAACAATACGCGGGAGATGGTTCATAGACCTGAAGGTAAAAATATCATTGGTTCCAAATGGATCTTTAAGAATAAGTTGAATGAGCAGGTACAAGTTGTCAAAAACAAAGCAAGATTGGTCTGTAAAGTCTATGCTCAAATAGAAGGACTGGATTTTGATGAAACATTTGCGCTCGTAGCAATATTAGAAGCTATCAGAATATTTCTTTCCTATGCTTGTCATAAAAGGTTTAAAGTCTATCAGATGTATGTGAAGTCATCTTTTCTAAATGGAGATTTAAATGAAGAAGTCTATATGGAAAAACCAGAGGGTTTTGAACTGTCTAATAACCCTGAATTAGTATGCAAGTTGAAGAAACATTTTTATGGGTTAAAAAAAGCCCCTCATGCCCGGTATCATAGACTAGATACGTATCTCAAATACAAAGGGTTCAAGAGAGGAACAATTGACAACAATCTATATATCAAAATAGAGGATAATGATTTTCTCATCGTGTTGGTCTATGTAGATGACATCATCTTCAGATGTAATAAGGATTCATTGGTACAATGGTTTGCTTCTTCCATGGAGTCTGAGTTTGAAATGTCTATGATAGGTGAACTGTCATTTTTTCTTGGTCTGCAAATTACTTAGAGGTCTGAAGGGATGTTCATTTCTCAAGAAAAATATCTAAGAGAAATGTTGAAAAGGTTTCAAATGGAAGATTCTAAACCTATGGGCACACCTATGGTTACTGGATGCAAATTAAGCAAGGATGATGACCTACCTGATGTTGATCAAAGTTCATATAGGTCAATGATGGGAAACCTACTATACATCACATCATCTCGCCCAGACATAATTCATGATGTTGGAATGGTAGGAAGATATCAATCTGCACCTAAACAAAGTCATTTTCTAGCTGTCAAAAGGATATTCAGATATTTGAAAAAAACAATGAACTATGGCCTATGGTATCCTAAGAATCAGAATTTTCAATTATCAGTCTACTTAGATGTTGATTGGGCTAACTGCATGGATGAAAGGAAAAGCACGAGTGGAGGTGCGATCTTCTCAGGATATTCTCTAGTAGCATGGTTGAGTAAAAAGTAAGGTTCCATTTCTTTATCAACTACAGAGGCAGAGTACATTGTTGATGCTACCTATTGCACTCAGGTATTATGGATGATTCAGACACTTGCAAACTTGGAGGTAAAATGCACTACACCAATCCCAATTCATTGTGATAACACTAGTTCCATCAGTGTGTCCAAGAATCCTGTATTGCACTCCAAGACCAAGCATATTCCCATAAAATACCATTTTCTGAGAGAGGAAGTCACCAATCAGATTGTTCAGGTCCATTACATCCCAACCACAGAACAAATTGCAGACATCTTTACTAAACCCCTAGGCAAGACACCTTTTGAATATCTCTGATAGAAGTTGGGTGTCATCCCGTCTCACACCTAAGAGAGTCCATCCTGTTAGGGGGAGTTTGTATTGATTGAATATCTAATACCTCCAAAAAATACTGCAACAACTTAGGGGGAGCGTGTTTTCTTTGACATTGATGTCAAAGGGGGATAAAAGAACAGGTTCGGGTTCCTTTGTTGCCATCAATGCCAAAGGGGGAGATTGTTGGCATGTATTAGAGGCAACGTATGCTTGTCATTGATGGCAAGTATAGTAGTGATGATGGATTGAGTACAAGTATAATGTGTCAGGGGGGCGCCATAAGTATTTTGGGGAGACGCAACAGAGAAAGCTCATGAAGAGTAGAAGAGATAGTGCAGACGTGCACGTAGAGTGCAAGAGTGTGCTTGTTCATTTGGTGGCAAGAACAGGTAGACAGGAGGCAGAGTATTTGTTTGTCATTGATGGAAAGCTCAGCCCAACGATGACAAACAAGATAAAGTGGCAAGACCAGCAACGCAATGATGATCGCATGGAAAGATCAGAAGCGTAAAATCCATTCCGGAGTTTTGTATACCAGGAGCTGGAGGAGTCAAGGAAGAAACTAACGATAGGAACTTGCGAAATGTGAAACCCCAAAATCCGAAAACAGGCACATCAACCGGAGTTTCGGATACCGAGAGTTGGAGTAATCAAGAGTCGAGGCTCTTCATCACAGGAGTCTTGAAGTGTAGAAATGTGATACACCGAAATCTTGAAACAGACACATCAACCAGAGTTTCGGATACCAGGAGCTGGAGGAGTCAAGAGTCGAGACTCTTCATCAAAGTAGTCCCAAAGTGTCGAAATGTGAAATGTCAAAATCTCGAAATAGGCACATCAACCGAATTTTTGGATACCGGGAGTTGGAGGAGTCAAGAGTCGAGACTCTTCATCACAGGAGTCCCGAAGTATCGAAATGCGAAACGCTGAAAATCCTGAAACAGTCACATCAACGAAGTTTCGGATACCGTGATTTAGAGGAGTCAAGAGTCGAGACTCTTCATCTTAGGAGTCTTGAAGTGCCGAAATGAAAAATTGCAAAATGTGCTAACAACTAAACTCCATTTTAGATATCATGACATGGAGTGTCAAGATAACTCTTCACCACAGGAATGTCGAAATGATGAAATGCCGAATTGCGAAATGGTGAAATAAGCTCGATACCCATCATTTATAATCCAATGGTGTAGGTTAATCAGGAATCTAATCGAAGGGCTATTGTTTCTCTTCACAGTTAATTGATTACTTACGATTCAGTTGTTGATGCGTTTTCTTGAAGGTTCACAATGTAACTACTAGAAACAACTGATGGTTTCTACCAGAGGACCCGTAGAGACTTCAGGGTGATCGCCAAAGAAGATGAAGAGTCTCGAGGCATCGTCCAGTTGCATGAAGACTATTCATAGAGGCCATGGACAGATGTAAGACAGTTGGAGCCTGGAACTGCAACAGAGGGAATGATCTCGACTGTGAAAAAGAAGACGAAGAGTCTCGACTGCTGGAGAGGCTAAGGAATCTCGACATAACATTCAGTGATGTGGACACATGGGTTTAACTGCCAGAGAAGATGAAGAGTTGCAATGATGATCAGGAAAAACACTCGACATGGGGAGAGCATGCAGAAGCATTATGAATAGAAGATGCAGATAATGCACACAGAGTATAAAAGAACACAACAAAGAATATATTGGGGGCTATTGAGCGTGATTCAGGTGTGTAGAAAGAGGCAGTGTGCAGCAGTTGAAATGCCCAGGAGAGGAATGGTGCATAGGAGGGACATGGCACGTAGAGCATAAGGTGCAGCAGAATAAAAGAACAAATATGTATAGCTGAGACAGTAAAAGAAGGTTGAGGTGCACTTGTAGAGAAAAGAATAAAATCATAAAGTGCAAGATGATGCAGGCAGAGAGACACTGATACATGAGAGCAGAGAAGCATAGAAGAACAATGATGAGACTGGTAAGCCACTGATAAATATTGTATCAATAGAGTGTCGACATTTCGGATCCAAATCAGGATCCATCTTCAAGACAATGAGCCTGGGTTTAGGACAATGTGGCTATTCCGACCAATCATGAAAACCCCAACCACAAAAATATTTTTAATCAAATATTGTATCTCTGTGATAAATTTTCAGATAGAAAACTTTGTATCTCAAGGTGGTAGGGAGGTTCTAGGGAGGACTGTTGTCCTTAGAGGTTCAAGTGGGTTCTTGAACACAGGGAGTTGTAGCTTCCATCTGGTTGTAGCCAGAGAAACCAAGGTGGCAAGGTGGTGCAAGGGAGAACTATTGTTCTCTGTTATATAGGTTGGTGCCTGTGTGACTGAAAGTTGGTGCTTCCACCCAATTGGTGTTGGAACACTTACAAAGTTGTTACTTCCTTCTAGTGGGTGCTAGATAAACCAGGGAGTTGGTGCTTCCTTCTGGTGGGTGCTAGAGAAACCAAGGAGTTGGTGCTTCCTTCTAGTGGGTGCTAGAGAAGCGAGGGAGTTGGTGCTTCCTTCTAGTAGGTGCTAGAGAAAACAGAGAGTTGGTTCTCTCAGCAACATGCAACTTGCAAAACAAGGTTGTAGACTCATTATGAATTGGTGCTCATAAGTATGATAACGTACAAAATATAAAGATTACTTATCATATAAAGAAGAAGAGGCTTTTACCCTTTATGGGTTTCCTCAGGAAATATCTGTCTTTGTATATTTCATATGTGTGAATGATGTTGAATGTTCTATTGCTTACTTCCCTGCATTATTGTGATTGTCATTTAGTTCTCTTCAAAGAGTTTAAAATAATCATAATTGTTTAAGCTCGGTAACAACTGATCCCCCCCCCCCC
>ML780846.1:325513-362305 GCA_009831015.1 Picea engelmannii
TGAACTCCTTTATCATGTTGTGATTGTTCTGAGTTTGATGGTTTGTTTGCTGCAAGTTGAGTTGCTGTGTATTTGTTTAAAGTACATATTTAACCATCTAAAAGAACATTTTCTCACACATAAGCATTTACAAGAAGATACATAAACTTAACACATAAGTTTTATCTTGCATATTTATACACATGAAGCAAGGTCCTATAAAGTTTATTTTAATGAAGTAGGGGTGCTTGCATAGCATAACAAGTCAGCCTTCTATTTTTAGATCAAACACCATTAAGTACAATATTGTAACCAATTTGATCATTCACATAGAAACCATCAAATGACAACAGAGTGGAATCATCCAACCATGAGACTACTTGGTGAGTTGTGAGGGAAAGTATTTTTCCAACAACACTAAGAAATATATTGAATAAAAATGTATTTAGATTACACTTTTTCATAGCAGATTTTGATACCATCCGTATTTGAAATTTTACAAGTGAATGCAAAAACTCTCAAGTCAATTTTATAACCATCCTTAAGGTGCATATATTATTTGTTTGAGGCAGATTGTTATTATGTGCAAGTTGAAGAGTAAGAGTAAACTTGAAACCCAATTGTTGGTAATAGTTAAAAAAGAGTCTAGGGCCCATATCATGAGTAAATAATTCTTGTCACTTAGTTTATTTAAAGGGACCACACTTTTTGCATTATAAACAATGCTAAAACCCTTAAAACAAAGAGAAAAAATAGTGTGATGTTTGCATAATTTAATAGTTCGTTGGGCTTACTATTAATTCAATCTTCTATAGAGGAGATTCAAACATAAATGGGCCTCAAACATTGTGGATTTCGGTTGGTATTTTGTCCATGCCTCTCTCTCCTCCCTATCTATGATTCGAGTGTAGAACTCTCCCTCCTCCCTATCTACGATTTGAGTGCAAACCCTCTCCCTTCTTTATGGAGTGTAGGTCCTATCGGTTGAGCACCTAAAGCATGGACCTAATAGAGTTCCCAAAGTGTGGCCCTAACAGAGTTCCTAAAGTGTGTCCCTAATAGGGTCCTATTGATTGAGACCACATTGGAATAGGTGACAAAAAATAGTTTAGGAGTATTGAACAAAATAATGGAAATCCTCAACCAAACAAACTAATTTTATTCCCAGTTTCATTTGATATAGACATGTTCTCACATGATTAAACCAATAAAGATAAAAGAATTAAGAAATTACCGATTTTGGTGGCTGCATAATGTCAACCCCTGATCTTTCCACTCCATGATTGCTAGAAGGCTTGGTCAGATAGGGATCATTTTCCTCTGTCACTATCCAAATTTGATGGATAGGGCCACCTTAGACTCTCTTTGACACTGTCAAGGGGATTTTCTATGCCCACGATTGGGTTTTGCTGCTCTACTAGTCATGGGAATGGGCGCAATGATTTTTCTAGTGCTCTACTAGTTTGGGAATGGGCGCAAGTTAGTTTTAATTCCATTTTAGTGTTTTGCTAAAAAAGTTATGTTTTTTTTTTAATGTTTTTCTATTTTTTGTAATATATATATATATATATATATATATATATATATATATATATATATATATGCGTGTGTGTGTGTGTGTGTGTGTATAATTAATATCATCATATCATCTAATCATATCATATCTCAAACATAAGGGCATTCTTGGGGTCCAAATCCTATCTCCGTGAAGAAAATTCATATACAAAGATATTGAAAAGTAAAATCAATTAGTAGGAGATTTGATACACTATAGTAGGGGCATGCAACATTCAGAGAAATCGATTGAACGGGTCATGACAATTAAGTATGTTGGGATCAAATTCCCCTAATATTTAAATTTCTATAGAGAATAGGAGTATTTCTTATTCTCCTTCAAAATTGAATTGGTTTCTACCAAAAGATAAATCTAGTCAGCTAATGAATTTAGGTTAGTAAAAACACAAGATAGAATGCTAGTGGCATATGACGGGAAGGATATAGAGTGAAAGATAAATCCAAGATACCAAATTGAATGAGGAAAAGAGGTTTTTGGCCATAGTATAGATCAAGGGAGCCACTTCTTAAGAAGTGTAGCTTTTGTGGAAAGGGAAGAGGAGTTGCGATGTATTGTTAGAGTACACTATATAATCACATAAGAACTTGAAGAACACCCTTTGCAAATGGATTTATTTGTAGTTTGATAATGGAAAGTAGAGCCTAATATTAATAAGAAGGGAATATTTGAGTAGGCAGTGATGAAGAAACTCTAGAATATGTGGATAGCATTGAAGTTTCCTTCTATGTGAAATAAATAATTTTGATATTTCAAGCAAAGAGTGGATTCATTCCTCTAAATTGTTAATTAACTAGCTGGCAAAAATTCTCAATAATCAATGTACATTTTTGAGAGAAGACAAAACTTCTAGAAAATATGTTCTTAAAATATCCATGAGAACCTTGGTAATTGTAATCGATTAAATATTGAGTTAACAAATGAAGCATCTTCTTCTAGTTGTATTTTTACCATAGGGTCTCTCCAAGGTAATTATCTATGTACTATCATGTCTAATTGTAGTATTTCTTGCACCAAGATCATTGCATTCCAATACTAAGATACCATTCTAATGGAACCCATATTCCACTCTAAGGATATTGACCTCCTATAGAGGGAATTTTTTGTGGTTTGTAGCATTGTGCATGGTCATTGGTCCCTAGAATATTCATCTAGGTCTTATGGGCCTCCCCAACCATAATCAAGGCCTTTAGATCCATCCCTATTGTCTAAGGCATTATAATAGCAACCATCTAAGCACACTGACAACCTCAAGGTTTGATAAATCACATTTGTAAGAGATAATATAATAGAGAAATTATTACCTCATGGTGCCCTATTATATTGTTTGATGTGTCTTCGACCCTTATCTAAGTGGTGAGCACTAACTACCTATTGTGAGGCATGTGCTTCCATACACTTATTATAAGGGTGTGTGACCACCCATTCTAAGAAAACAACCTTTATGATGTTTCCTAATCAACATCACCCTTATGAGTGTATGTTCTCCCATGAGGGGAAAACATGTTAGTTTTTTAAGAATTCAAACCCTGGTGTGTACGAGAACAAACCCTAGTTTTTTTTTACTCAATTTACCTCTCATGACCAATGTGTCTTATAATATATTAGCTAAAGTTGTAAGTTTAAGAAAGAAGTGTGTTTCTTGTCAGATTTTTAGACCTAAACAAAAATAAATCATTAAAGGTAGGCCAATTCGTGACACCATGTTGAAAACCCATTAAATATTTGTTGAATGGGAAAATGGATTTGGAAAAAGCATTTCTCTAATATTAAATTTGACAAGGTTTATGATAGGGTAGATCGATTCCCCATATTTTATATGTTATCATAACCCGATTTGGAGTATGATTTCTTTAATTTAGATGGTGGAAGCCCTTTTTCACAATGTATTTGATTTTGTGTTGGTTAATGATGTCCTTATGTGATGTAACTATCTTGCACAAATATATAAGGAAAGGCTACTCACTTTCCCCCTTTAAGTTTATTTCATTGTTTTTGATGCACTTGTTTATTTTCTAGAGCTTGTTCAAGCTCAAGGTTGAACATGTTGTATTAATATTCCAAGAAGTGGTAAGGTGATCAAGAACCATTTTATAGATGACTATATTCTTTGTATTTCTCTCTTATAAGTTTAAGTTGAAGGTACTTTATAATTCTTAGATAATTATTATGTTGTAGTGCAAGTAGTGGTGAGTGATTTGAAATAGAAAAATTGGTTGACTAGAGTGGAGGGGAAATTGGATTGGTTGAATCATCCCCGACAATGCATGAGAAATGGTATTATCACTATATACATAGTAATTTTCTTCGAAATTGAGTGCTTAGATGTTTTTTATGCTCTAAAAATGTGGTGGACAATGCTTTGACATTAATGGTTCCATGGAGCATATTTTCCTTTCCTAAAAAAGGAAAAGGCATCATATAAACTAATATAATTATTCATGGAGGAAGAATGTCAGGAAATCAAATAGTGAGTTCAATGATTGGTGAAGAACCTTGAAAAATATTGACCTAATATATAATTGTTAAAGGAAAATTTAGACCCAAAATAAACAAACTTTTCACCCTCAATGATGTGAATGTTTCTTCAAGTGATTTCAGGATTGGTGGTTCTTTTCCACTAATTCAAATAGTTTGGGAAGCAAGGAATAAGGTGGTTTCAACTCTTAGTATTAGGATGATTTTATCTACAGAGGATTTAAATTTTATTGCAACTCTATTTTGACATTGAAATGCGACATTCTAACATTTCACATATGTATAAAAACATTCTTAAATTTTTCCTAAAAATGAACTCTAGATGGAGAGATCTATGAGATGGGGAATTTGAACATGGACATCCCAATATAGTCTTACACGAGAATTTGGAATGGTTCAATTGGATTGTATTTTCATAGAAGAACTTCAACAAGTAATAATTGTATAGTCTTAACATTCATGTATGCATTCCTACTTTGGATGACTAGATCTTGCATAATAAAAATTGTTTTGAATCAACATATCATATCAATTATATCAATTTTTTTATAAACATATTTTTTCTTTAAAAGTTGACTAGATGTCGAACCATTATTGATTTTGGATATTAGTAATTGTATTAAACTCTTACTACCACTTAATTAATGTATGAAATTATATTAGTGATCTAATCATTGTATTAGAGCAATTCATTACCTACTGTATCTCAAACAATCCAAAATTATAGTGTATCTATGTTGAATATGCTTCAAAGTTGGATGAGAAGAGGAGGAACCTTGATTGTGTAGTCTAGTGGTTCTAGTTTGCGGTAGTACCTATGAAAATGGAGTTGTCTCAAGTACAAGTGTAGTTCCTTTCTCTTTTGGTTGTTTCTTTGAAGAGGATGGAGGATGGAGGATTAACAAAGGGCTCTAATGAACTGGGAATGCACTCAATGGAGACTTAAGAGCATGGCCTTATGGATAGAAAATGCAAATGAGAATACTTTGTTTTTCCCATAATTATTTCAAAATGAGGAAAATCATGAATAGCATATGGGGCATTCAAAATCTAGTAGGGATAAAGTGTAGAGATTCCAAGAAATATCAGAGGTGGGGACAACCCATTTCCAATATGTATTTAAGGGTCTATAGTTAGTCAACATTGCAAACATAGCGATGATTTTCTTTTTTTTTCCAAGGTTTATGGAAGGAATTCAAAATAAATAGTTAATGGACATTTGTGACAAAGGAGAATTTAAAGGACAATGTATACTATTTTCGATGAGAGAAAATACTCCACTAAATTAAGGTTTATGGTTTACATAATGAATTGATGATGGAAGAAAGTGGGTGTGTGAGTCTAATTTAAGTCCAGAAACCCTCCCATATCATTAAGGCAAGCGAATAGTCTATCCCTATCAAATTTCAATGCATACAGAAACAGTTTGAAAAAATTTCAATGTTGGGCCCATTCACATGTCATTGTTGCCCGTGTCTACTCCTAGTACAATTTCCTTGTAAAATTTGTATAAAATATTTGGAGAATGATGATTTTGAAGGTGCTAGGCCTCTTCCTATACACCATGGCCAGATCACCTCTCATTGAAAGTCTTTGTATTGATCCATTTTAGTTTTGGGTTGTTAGTATTTTCAATTGCACGCAGATTTCAATCTAGTCAAAGTTTAATTAATGTCCCTTGCTACTGTAGGGTTATAAATCCTCATCCCAATGCCCATATGCCTCCAACCTTGTGATATAATTATCGTTTGGTTACAAGTTTCATGAAGGGTGATGACTAATACTAGGGGTAACTTTCAATTCAAGGCTAGGAATGACCAGGCCCACATCAAGTGAAGGAAGAAAATTAAGAAGGTACATGCGTTTCCCTTTCCATGTCAACAAAAATGCATCCATTCACTAGGAACATGTTAGGGTCCTATAGTATAGTCCTCTATTCTCCAGTTACCTAAATGGGGATTTTCTCTGATCATTTTTAGAATGTCTTCATGATAAGAAGCTCAAGAGTAATGGTCCAATCGTGTATCTTATGTTTCAAAGAGGTGTCCAGGTATATCCAAAGTTGGCAAGTGATGGTTTAAAACTATTGAATGTAAAAGGTCAAAGAAATTTCTTTTGGCAGCTAAGGGTCAAATTTTTATGTGTTTTTAGCTGCCGAAAGTTCTCAGTTTCAGAAGCTAAAAAGGTAGGTGCGAGGTGCTTTTAGCTGTCGAAAGAACATAATTTTTCCAATGGTTAGCCTTTCCCATTGGATTCTCAAACCGTCGGTAGTACACACGTCATCATCATCTTAAGTGTTGCTGAAATCATCTCCAGATATGATTTTCTTAGTCTTAATCATTTATTTTTGTTTGTATTCATTATTTGATGAAGGATTCGAAACCCTAAGATATCTATTTGAAACCCTTCCATCATCAGCAGTCATTTCCATTATCTCTTCGTGAGT
This sequence comes from Picea engelmannii, assembly GCA_009831015.1. NCBI lineage: Eukaryota > Viridiplantae > Streptophyta > Pinopsida > Pinales > Pinaceae > Picea > Picea engelmannii. Next base: position 331,990 of record ML780846.1, read on the forward strand.
GAAACCATCACTGTCTGAGTTGGTGTTAAATAAACATTATGATCTAAGATATTCCTTTTTAGCATTTTTAAAATTTTTCCATCCAAAACATTTGCTTGTCTCACAAATTTCCCTCATATGTCTTTCCTTTCTCCTTTTTCCTAGAATTGGTCTCCCATCCATCAACCCAGATTTCAATGTCTTCAAGCTATTAATAGGTTTTTTGCATATGTCTACTGGAGTAGCATTGCTCAGGAGGGAGCTACAAGATATTTCCTATATGGAATCTCATCCAGAGATTTGTGAAATGTTCAAGGATGCAAGCTGCTACAATGTTTTTTTTAAATTACAAGGGTGTCATCAGGGAATTGCAAAGGCATTTGCCAAAATAATTGATGGAGATAAAGTGCAATTGGGTCCTCTAGAAATTCAGATAGATGAGACAAGTATTTTTGCAACAACTGAGCTGCCTGGAGAAGGTTAGAGGTGGTTCAAGACCACTTCCATTAAAGACATTGAATTTAGGTCTTAACTTAAGCCAGAATTCCAAAGAATTATTTGGCAAAGGGACATTCCTAGGAATTACTTGGAAGACAAATGGAAGAAAATGTTGAAGGTTATTCAGGTGTACATAACCTGTGAAGGGAGGTATGGGAGGGTCATGTTGTACCATTTCAGGCTTATCAATCATTTCACAAGCAGAAACCCTCTAAGTTTGCCTCATTATCTTCATAGGATCCTCACCAAGATGGCACAAAACATTCAATCTGAACTTGAGAAAGAAAACAATAGATTGTTCCATCATGGCCTCATTAAGCTTATAGTGATGGAGGAACTCTAGAGAAGAGATAATACATGGTACTATCTCCTATTTTGGGAATAATTTGAGCAAGAGATCTAGCCTAAGGGTAAGAATACACCTACAAAGAAGTCATCTACACCAAAGAGAAGTAAGAGAAAGAGAATGGATCTATCACCAGTTCAGACAAAACAACCAACCTCTTCACCCAAGTCTAAGAAGGAAAAAAAGAAGCTTGATTTTGATCAAGGAATAGAGGGCCAGAGTAGTGTTGTTGATAAAAACATCTTGAATTTTCCATACTCAGATTCTGAGTCTGAACCACCCATGGAGGAGAGAGAGGAAAATGAATTCGAAGCTCCATCCTTTGAGGTACCTCAGACATCAATAAAAAAGAATATTAGTAAAGAATACAAGATGAAAAAGATGAAAAAGTAAGTAACTGAGCTTAGGTTGTTAGAAAGATCCCTCAAATCTCAGAATCAGGCTATGAAAAGAACATCTGATGAGGTAAGAGACTCATTTAAAAGGTTAGCTCTGATGCATGTAGCTCTGGAAAGGAAGAATAAAATATTGTCTAAGAAAAACCATAAACTTTACCAAATGATCAAGTTCTTGAGGTTTAAACTAGCACCTAGAAAACCTAAACCAAGATCCCATCTTGGTCTAGAAGATTTGATTGAGGTAGCCACGAAGCTAAATGTAATATTACATATATAAAAAGTATGCAGAACAAAAATAAAATGCTAGAAATGGTAGATAAACAACAATATAACCAGAACAACAACACAATAATACTAAAATGATATCAAAATAACACCAGAACGATCAATTTGATTATGAGAGAAATGTTCACGGGCCTCTTCGAGGGGGAAACCTCCATTCAAGCATATCTCTATTACAATAATATCCAAGCTAGTGTTCTCATACCCTTGACTCCTATTTATAATAAATATGTCTATCAAAAGAACCATCTAGAGGAAGATCATTCTATAAGAGGAAGCTTCTATTAGGTCTTCTTACATTCGACTTATTCTACTTTATTGCAAGGCCTTATTAATATTGACCTTTATTACATCTGAATATATTGTTCTACCTATGTGTGGGTTAGGTCCCTAACATGTCCTCCCCCTTAAAAACAACCTTGTCCTCAAGGCTTGAGATGTGGAAATTGTTGCAGAATGGTAGTTGGTTCCCAAGTGGCATCTGCTGGAGTTGTATCTTTCCACTAGACTAACACTTACTTTATCATTCTCTGACACAGGAGACGCTCACGCCGGTCCAAAATGGCTTGTGGTTGTAGCCAAATGGATCCTTCTTTGTCCAACTTGGGAAGGTTGGTTTGAATTTGGAAATTAGTTCCAATCACCTTCTTTAAGCATGAAACATGAAAAACTGGATGTAGCTTAGAATGTCTGGGCAAAGCTAACTAATAGGCCACTTTCCCACACGCTTGAGAATGGTATAAGGACCATCAAATTTGTGCGTCGGCTTCTGACAATGCTCAGCCTTAAGGGAATTTTGCTTGTAAGGTTGTAGTTGAAGAAACACCTGATCTCCTTCTGCAAATTGACGTTTAGAATGACCTTAATTTGCTTGTTTCTTCATGCGATTATGTTCCATGACCAAATTCTCTTTGAGGATATGAAGAATAGCCTCTCGAATTGTAAGTGTTTGGTCAACCGCCCGGACCTTCGAGACACCAGGTAAGTACGAGAGAACTAAAGGTGGATTTTGTCCATATACTGCTTCAAAAGGAGTCATGTGTGTATTTGTGTGGCATGAGGTATTGTACCACCATTCAGCTAGGGGTAACCATTAAGCCCACTAATTTTTCTTTTCCAAGGCAAAATACCTCAAATATGTTTCCAAACACTTGTTGAAAACTTTAGTTTGAAAACTTCAGCTTGCCAAAAATTGTTGGTGAAAGTTGGGTCATGATAAAAAACAATAGAATGTGGCATGCCATGAAGCTTGAATACCTGATCCATAAAAATTTGAGCCACAATGGATGTTGTAAATGGGTGTTGAAAAGCACAAAAATGAGCATACTTGGAAAGGCAATCAACAACCACCATGATGACTGATTTATTTCCCGATTTGGGTAATCCTGTAATAAAATCCATAGAGATATCCCTCCAAACAGCAAGTGGAATCGGAAGCGGTTGTAGTGTGCCAAGAAATTTGACTTTTTCTCCCTTGTTGCATTGACACACATCACATTCAATGAAAAAATTATGAGCGTCTTGTTTCATACATTCCCAGAAAAAAGAGCATTTGACCATGTCATAGGTTTTGGTAAACCCGGAGTGCCCATCTATGGGTGTAGCATGAAGCTAAGAAAGTACCGTGGATTTAAGTTTTGATTGTTTACTTAAATACAAAAGACCTTTGTATCAAAGCTCATCATGGACCCAAGAGTATCCTGGGGAAACTGGAGCATTGGACTGCAATTGTTGGATCAGATGAGAACTTTTGGGATCATGTAGCCATTCCTGGCAAACGGCTTGGAACCAATCTGGTACAATGAAGGAAAGAGAAAAAAGGGATCCTTCATCTTCATATTTTCTAGAAAGTGCATCTGCAACCAAATTGTCTTTTCCTTTCTTGTAAATGATCTCATAGTCATATCCAAAGAGCTTAGTCACCCATTTTTGTTTCGCTAGGGAGTAAATGCGTTGTTCCAAAAAATACTTGAGGCTTTGATGGTTTGTCTTAATTTGGAAGCATTTCCCCAAAATATAAGGGAGCCACAGATAAACCACATGCAGAATAGCCAACATTTCCTTTTCATAGATTGATTTTCCCAAATTTATTTCAGACAATTTCTTGCTTGTAAAGGACAAAGGCCGACCCTCTTACATAAGGACAACACCAGTTCCTTTCCCTGAAGCATCACATTCCAGGACAAAAGTCTTTTTGAAATCGGGAAGGGACAAGACTGGAGTGGCTCACATGGCCATCTTCAATGTTTGAAAATCTTGAGAAGCTAATGGAGTCCAAGTGAAAGAGTTCATTTTTAGGAGTGTAGTGAGAGGTGTTGCAATCTTTCCATAATTCTTAACAAACTTGTGATAATAACCTGTTAAGCCCAGAAATCCATGAAATATTTTGAGAGTCTTTGGGTAAGGCCAGTCTTGCATAGCTTCAATCTTTTTAGGATCCACCCTGACATCTTCCTTTCCAACCATATGACCCAAGTACTCGACCCTTGAGGCGCCAAAAGCACATTTAGACGGTTTCAGGAAAAGTTGGTGCTGACAGAGTAGATGGAGAACTCTATACAAATGAGCAAGATAGTTTGCCTAGGTTTTTCTATAGATGAGGATATCATCAAATAATACTAAGACAAAATGACAGAGAAAAGGATGGAAGACATGATTCATGAGGCTTTGGAAGGTGGAGGGGGGATTACACAAGCCAAAGGGAATGAACAAAAACTCATAGTGGCCCTCATAAATTCTAAAGGAAGTCTTAGGAATGTTTGCCTCTTTCATACGTATCTGGTGGTAGCCAGAATGAAGATCAAGTTTAGTAAAGAACTAGGTTCCAATCAATTCATCCAAGAGGTCATTAATGACAAGATGGGAAATTTGTCTTTAATGGTAAGTTTGTTGAGGCACGAAAGTCAGAACACATTCCCCAAGAACCTTCTTTCTTCAGGACCATGACCATAGGAAAAGAGTAGGGTTTCGTACTAGGGTGGATAACGCCTGCATTAAGGAGTTCCTAAACCATTTTCTCAATTTCATTTTTCTGGGAAAAGGGGTGACGATACAAATGGATATTGGGAGGAAGGATTCCTGGTACAAGGGGAATGGAATGATCATGAGAACCAAGGAAAGGAGGGAGTCCTTGGGGAGTGGAAAATACCACTTGATGTTTAGAAAGGATGGATTGGAGGTCTTTCATCACCGAGGGTGTCTCTGTTACTTGTATGGAATGGAGTTGGGAAATAACACTAGAATGAACTTTTTTGAGCATCTTTTCCATGCAATGGGAACTAATGATCTCAGGTGAACTGGCAGTGATGCCTTGGAACTTATATTTTTGTCCCTCCTGGTCGAATTGCATGGTTAATTCCTTAAAATCCATGAGAATGGGACCCAAAGTCCTTAGCCAGTCTACACCCAACACAATGTCACAACCGCCCATGTCGATAGAAAACATATGAGATTTCAGGTGGTAGTCACCAATTTGGACATGCACATTTTCACAACGACCTCCACATTTCATGGAGCCACCATTGGAAATCATGATTTGGAAGTTATTGACTGCATGGATATAGCAATAAGTTTCTTAGGCAATGCGGTGATGAATAAAATTATGGGTGCTTCCACTATCAACCAGAATGATGACCTTCATATGCTTGATGTAACCGATTAGCTTGAGGGTTAGGGGAGCTGAGAAGGCAGTGAGAGAATTTAGGACAATGACTAGTTCTACTTCAGGAGGGTTTGAGGGAGGGGTTATGTTAGTGGTTTCAAGTGACTCAAACACAAGGGGAGTTTCGACATCCTCTTCCAAAATATCCTCCAAGATGGCCATAAAAATATTTTTTTCCTTACACTTGTGGCCCAGAAAATATTTGTCATCACAATTATAACAAAGGCCTTTGACTTGGCATTCAACCATTTTAGCCCTGGTCAATTTTTGGATCTTTAGTGGAGCAGAGGGAGTAATGGGATTTACTGGTTTAGTGTGAGGGATAAAGGAAGGTTTTTGGTTTTAAGAAGATACACCTTGTTTTGATTCTTTATCTCTTTTAGTAGCCTCCACCCAAATCTAAGGCCGAGCCAAGAGGACATGGACCTGAATCTGATCCTTGAGTCCACTGATAAAAAATTCTTGGAAAAAGGCATCAGACATGTCCTCTGTCTAAAAATCTAGGCGCTCAAAAGAATCTATAAAGTTTTCCATTGTTCTGGATTGTTTCAACTTTGTCAAATGGCCTAAATGGTTGGTGTCAGTATCAAAGAGTTCATAAAGCTCTGCCACAAAGTGTGTCTAAGCAATATACCCTTGACGGGAAGTTTTTCTCCATTGTCAACGTTCTTGACCTAGATGGAGAACACTATACCAGAGTTTGGCCAAGTCATCTGTAATGTTGTATAAAGAGAAATAATGTTCCATTTGGGTTACCCAACTAGTGGGATCCGAGCCATCAAATTTGGTCACATCCACCCACGGAAGGTGTAGGTCTCGTTGAAAGTGATGGGGCTGAAAATTATGGGAATGAGAGGAAGTTCCATCTTGAGTATGTGGAGGTGGGTCAGATAAAGGGTTATCTACAAGAATATGCAGCTTGGTGCAGATCATCGAAACGATAGATTCAAGCTGGGTAGTCATGTCTTGTTTGAGTTCCTCGATTGAGGAGGCGATGGAGGACTTCATGGTTGTATTGATGGCGGAAACATTGGCACTGAGTTGTTTCACTTCTTGTTGGGTCTATATGAAATTAGATTGCAAGGTATTGAAGCGAGCTTCCAAGTGTTGGCTACGGGTATGGACCATGATGACGAGTGAACCGAAATGGGGTAGGTGGGGTGAAGAATTTTTCTGAAAAATGATATGTATGAATGTGATAAGGATGAAGAGATGAATCCAATAGAATAGGTCTCAAATAATGGTGTCAAAATTTCCAAACTCGTTTTTTTTTTTTTAACACCTGCAGAGTTATACTCCAGTTTGAAGAATATTGAAGTGATGAAATGCCCAAATGCTTAACCAAGAAGAAATGTGTATTGATTTGGCAACCCGAACATAGTTGCACAACAATAGATCTTGTCTGTTTTAATTTTTTATGTTTCCTTCCCCAAGGGTTAGGTATTCAAGGGTTCTACAGACAAGGGTTTTCCCTGTACTATATCTCTCTGATATACGTGTGAGGTCCAACAGTAGTACTTGGACCAATATCTCAAGGAACTAACTAAGGAGGCTAAACTATTCCCTTAGTTGTACTACCTGACAACCCAGGTACTAGAGACTATCTTCCTGAGTGTTGTTCTCGGTGTCACTATAGCAGTTAGGCGGTCGATCAGTTTATCTAAATAGGGCCTCAGGTAATCTAGGTTGATTCGTACACAAGTGATGTCTGATGCGCTACCACTTGAAGGGGTACCAACAGGGGTTACAAGGGTGGACAAAAGATGTGCGCTTAAGTACCACTTGTATTTCCTGCATGTATGAATCCCTCAACCAGGGTTTTATGCATGTAATGATAGATATATATGTCTTAAAGATGACAAAATACATCTCTACCCTGAAAAAAATTAACCCACAATTTCTGTCGAGGAAAGTTCTCTGATACCACTTGTAATATTCCAGATATAAAAAGTATGCAGAAAATAAATAAAATGCTAGAAATGGAAGATAAACAACAATATAACCAGAACAACACCACAATAATACTGAAATGATATCAAAATAACACCAGAAATAGCACTTTGATTCTAAGAGAAATGTTTACAGGCCTCTTCGAGGGGGGAACCTCCAGTCGAGAAGAGATCTATTATAGTAATATCTAAGCTAGGGTTCTCATACCCTCAACTCCTATTTATACTAAATATGTTGATCAAAAGAACCATCTAGAGGAATATCCTTCTAAAAGTGGAAGCTTCTATTAGGTCTTCTTCCATTCGACATATTCTACTTTATTGCAAGGCCTTATTAATATTTACCTTTATTACATTCAAATATATTGTTCTACCTATGTGCGGGTTAGGTCCCTAACACTGAATGAGGAATCATAAGAGTTAGACAGAGTAAAGGAATCAAATTTTTCAATTTTGAATGGTTTTGGAAAGCTCATGACTTTTGGTAGCTTATTTTGGTCCGCAGAGGTGTTGTTAGCTGTCGAATCCCTTTAATTTCAGCAGCTAAATTGGCTTTGTCCTATACGTGTTAGCTGCCGAAAGTGCAGAGATGGACAGAACGACAATATGTTCTCCCAGATCAGATCCATTTTTTTCCATATCACTCAAGGAGACTTTCAGATTCATCCCAACTCCAAAATAGATGAGAACAAATATATTTTTCAGATTTTGAAGAAAATACAAAGGATAAAGATTCAAAGATGATTCCATTTTGGTTGAATAGAATTGATTCATGGCTCAGGTGTCAGCGAAAGATCTCGATCAGCGTTATCATCATCTAGAAAGGTTGTGCATATTTATAAGAACATATTTTTGATAGGGATTCGATCCCTTAAGACTAGGATCTATCTCCTAGAATTTTGTAATGAGATAGACTTTGAAAACAATTGTAATTTTCAGATCCATAATTTGAGGATTTGAAACTGTTATGTGAATATTATATAATCCCATAGAGGCCACCGTCAAAAGGGTTAGACTAGCAGCGAAGGATGGAATGGAAATGTCCCCATCCACTGTAAAAATGTTTCAAAGGCTATAAGTGACTGTTATGGATGAATACAAAGGCATTATATTTCCAGATTCTTGTGTTGTGATTAAGTGGTGAATTTTTTCCTAATGTAACTTGTCTTTCTCTTGTTTCACTTATTGTTTTCTTTCCTTCATGTTTATAAGAATATTAGGCTCAGGATTTGTCTCAGACACCTTGCTCTGGCTTAAAACAATATTTATGTTTTCTTCTGAAATTAGAATGTAGAATTCGGATAAGCTCTACTTTGCATTTGAAATGAACTTCAATCTATTCTTCTCTTCCCATATTATAAGTGCAAAGGATACACTGCCTGGTTACATTTTCTCTCATTTATCCATTCATTTAATCACTTTAACCTTTGACTCCATTTTGCCCAATGGTCCTCTTTTGTTGTCCTAATACAATTTCCTTGTAAAATTTGTATATAATATTTAGAGAATGTTAATTTTGAAGGTGTTAGGCCTCTTCCCATGTCATGCATAGATCCTCTTGGTTTTGAGAATAGTTCAGTCTCTACTAAATAGGGGAAACCACGTGAAGGTGGAAGCTCTAATTATGCACACCCCCCCTCCCCCCCTCACATCACTCTCAATTTCCCCATAGTACCTAATTTGAAATTATAAATAACATGTATCATATACTATATTATACAAAATAAAAACATAGAAAGATCATATAAAATATAGAAACACATACCTCTTCTTTTAAGAAATCAAATATCAGTCATCTTCTTCTTCATCCAACTCAACATATGTATCGGGATCTAGTTCAGAATCGATATTGGTGAAAGGCTCATTCATATCAACATCATCATCAATGTCATTTTCTCTAATATAGTTATTGATATCGTCAATGAGATCATCGTCTCCTACATTTGGATGATCAACTTCTTCAACTTCTTCGTCTGACACATTGACTACATGAGCCACCTGCTCCTAATATACATAATCATGATCTTATTCCTCATTATTATCTTCATCCTCGGCTACATGATTATACTTTATTGGTCTTCCTCTTGGATCATATCTAACAACGTATGGCCAACCTGCTTTACCAGGTACCTCTGAGTAAAATACTTTCTCACATTGACTTGGAAGAACATAAGTCTTTGTACCTAGTTCAAATGCCCTTGTATTAACCATGGTAAATCCATTATCATGCTCAATAACAATTTTTCCAGGATCATGTTCATGCATTTGTAGCATGTACCATTTAATCTCAAACAAAACTATTTTAAAGGAATTAAAATCACACTCAATTATATCACTCAAATGCCCATAGTACCTATTTTGAGTTTCTTCTAGATTTCTGTCACTTCTAGAGGAAATATTGGTGACCTTAAACACTGCAGTTATCCCACAATCCGAGGTTTTCATCTTATCATCCAACATTTTGATATGAAATTTACGACCATTACACCACAAAGCCTTGTGATGTTTCATCTGCAACATGGAAAACAAGTAAAAAATACATTTCCATGAATAAACCTCATATAGGACTTAGTAAATATATATTTCAAAAATTAAACAAACCAAATACATTGAAAAATTGGAAAATAACTAGGAAAATGTGGGTAAAAAATTTACTTTCCTGTTTATCTTTTAAACCAAAGGCTAAATCAACTTCCCTTGATGTAAGATCAGGAAATTGATCTCGATGATGATGTGCTATTTTAATCATATTACTCACCTCTTCCAATTATAACCTACTGAATTATTCTTCAGTATATTCTATCCAATGCTCCATAATCAAGGTTGTTTGCAATGCATAAATGTAAGGCATCCCACTCTCGAGCAACTATATAATAAAATAACAATTTAATATCATTAATTAGCTATTGTTAATAAAGGAATAATTTAATATAGTTCAATATGCAGGAACAAAAAATGTAAAAAATAAGTGTGATAAAATAAAATTGGAAAAGTAAATGTGTAATATATTAAATTTACGTCAACATCTAATAATTATCTTTCACATTCCTCATTTTACCTTTCCCCAATAGGACCTCTCCTTCAAATTTGTTGGAGTCAAGATGCCAAATGCAAGGCACATTCATATTTTCTACTAATTTAGGTAGATATTGAATAATATACACCATATATCCCTCAACCATAGAACCCTATGAGCATGCTCTTTGTCTAAAAAAAAACTCCAGTGACTTCAACTGCCTCTCCACCATCCACATCGACCTTGTGTGTATTGGTCCACATAATTCAATCTCCTCAACTTGGTGTGTGAGGTATTGTTCTTGTGCATTGAAAAATGTTGGAGGTAGATATTGTTGCATTTGACACATTAGTCGAGTAATTTCTCTCTTCCAATAACTGATATCTTCTTTATGGATTTATTTTGATGATATCCACCTACATATGTCGATGCAATAAAATAATATCAAGGAATACATAAATTTGTAGATAAAACATAATATGTCAATAAGTTCCCCTACAAATCACATAAGAAGTATATTTTCCTTATAAAACAATACTTACCTCATGTATTTTCCAAGTACATAAATAAAACAAATTGTGTTGTTGTCAAAGTCGTATGGGAGAGATAAAGGTAGAACATACTGTAACAAAAAACAAATAATTATTATTTGTTTCCAAAAAATGCGTACCAATAAGGAAATATATTATAACCTACTAATTACCTTAATGAATGTATGTCAGTCATGTGTTTTAACCCCACCAAAATCACATTTTTTCGTTAATATATTTTGTATGTTCGAAAAAAACCCCGTTGGAAACCTAATTTTTCGAATGACCAATATTGCTTTGTTGCTCCATCAATAACCAAGGAGGACTAGTATTTTTTTCACGACTAACACCATTAGAATTAATAATAACACTTTGCAATGCATGATTAGCTTCTTGGATGTCACAACAAATCTTTCCAATTATCTCTTTGTTAGTCCTTCCATCTAATATTTGCTATAATAATTCTGTTATGTTCTTCCCGATATGCATTGTATCAAACATATGAACTATTTTTAGGTGCTCATAGTATGCAAATCTACTGAATTGCATTGGGTAACTTTTCATTCCTCATGGATGCCCATTCGTGCTTTAACGACATTCATGAAACATCAACAAATTGAAATTAACACTAATTAATGGGACAAAATGAAATTAATACTAATGAAATTAATACTAACGAAATTAACCAAAGATTTATATAATATGTCATACATAAATAATTTGTGTACCTTGACGATTTCTAATATTTTCCAGCTTCCATAGGCGAGGTTTCATTCTTCATGGTTTTTTTCCATTTTCTTCTTTACCATTGAATTTTTCTTTGTTTGTAGTTCGATAACTATGGCTCTAAGGCAGAAAGTGTCTATACTCATCAAACACTTCCTTTCCTAAACTCCTTGAACGACGAGATTTTATCCTCGGACCACAAACTGGGCATGCAAATTTACCCTTTGTTTGAACACTTACAAGATATATGAATTAATGTATCATCAAATTAGAGTTACATTTTAAAATAATGCATGATATTTTCAATAAATATATATATATATATATATATATATATATATAATATCAAATCACAAAATAAAGTAACAATATACCACAAAAATGTGTTAACCCGGGAGCATCATGAATTGTCTATGATAGTATTCCATGGAATTGAAATCGTTTTTTCCTTATTGGTCTAGAGATGTCATACATAGTGATGCTATCCCACAACTTCAACAACTCATCGATAAGAGGCTCAATATATGCATTCATATCTTTAACCTGGTACCTACCGAATTGGTTCAACATACTCCATGATTAATTATACTTATCTAGATGTCATTATATATAAAAGAAATAATTACCATGCACGAAACAAAGAAATGAAATATTTTGTCATACTTTAAAGAAAATAAAAGATAATTAAATACTTGGAATAATCATTGCCAACATTGTGTGCTCTCTCTTGATCGACATCCAAGGAGAAAGTTTATTGTTCATAACAAAAACAGGCCACACTGAGTACATAGAATGAAGCTCTCCAAATGGATTGACACCATCAATTGCCAACGAAAGTCTAACATCACAAGGTTATTCTTTAAAAATTGGTCTCTTTTCTTCGATGTACTTCAATGCAAAACCATTTGCAGGCATTCAAAGAACATCGTATCAAATTTTTTTCTTTGCATGGAAATCCATAAACTGTGTTATACTTTGGCACCTGAACAACCACTAGAAACATGAAATTATCGGAATATAAAGAAGAAATTTGCAAGGCACCTTATTTGATGCTTTATCGGTTCGATATCTACTTATTTGACATTTTTGGCATTCATTTTCTAATGCATATTGTCCATAGTATATGATATGATCATTAGGAAATGCATCAATAGCTTGATATTCCATTCCAATTTCTTTCATAATCACAGATCTTTCTCGATATGTGCGTGGAAAAATATTTGATGTCGGTAATAGAAATTCACCTAACAATATACAAAATTCAAAAAAATAAGTCAATGTAAACAATATTAATCATCAATATCGCATCCAATATACTAATTTACAATTTAGAAAACAATATCAATATAGGAAAAAATTGAACCTTTTAAGTATTTGTGAACATGCATGCATAAATAGTTAACAAATCAAACACCTTAGTATCCGTGTGAGGCATGTGTTTGATAAACCATTCAAAACCTTCAAGTTCACCAACAACAATATAGCAGATAAAATATTTCTTTTTGACCCTTCATAAAGAGGTTGACGTGGCTTCTCAAGTAGAGGATCAACATCATGACTATCATCCTGGTTGTCCTCATCCATTGGAGCAAATGTGTCTTGGATCAATCTATGTATCTCATCTTCCTTATTTGAATCAATAATGTTATCTCCATCCATATCATCATTAATAACTTGACCAGCAGCTTCAATATTCTGATCTCGAAGTTCATCACCCTGTAAAGGAGTATTTATGCTAGTACTTGGCAAATAACTCTCTGGAGGTCGACATTTTGGGGGCATCGTCTATATATTTAAAAACAACATAGAAAACTTAGTGTGTATAGAAAATATAAAAATCCCGATAAGAAATACTAAAATTCATGACATGATGATTATTATAGAGAATACATTGAATATTGAATTCTCTTACCAAGGGACGATATTCATAACCCCCTTCGGTGTGCCCTTTCTCCCTACAATGTCTTTCAGTTGTTGCTATTAAAAGTATTTTTCTTTGCAAGCCCCTGCAATCATAGCAAGGGAAATAACATTTTCCATCGCCCCTCGCCTCTAATGCCACTCTTAACCAATCAAGATTACTGTCATTTTCATTCATAGTGACAAATCCTTGTCCCAACAAGTAATTGTCTTAACTACACCATACCAAACAGTAAGTTGTCAAATTTTTATATTTTAGCTACTCCTTCATGATATGTTAGCTACTCCTTTCGATTATGATATGTTTATTTACAGTGACCTACAATCCTCACAATTATTTCTTCTAAGACATTTTGACTTGATTTTTTTTTTATTATTGATTAACTATTAATATAGATATGCTTCAATTTGTACTTTAGAGTAGTGTGTACTAAATCACCATGGAAAATAATTACACACCGTTTAACGAAAGTGGCCAAAATTTCTCAAACTTGAATCACTCGATACCATACACTAGCCTCTAAGTTGTTTTGTAGACAAAATGTCAATCTTTCAAATTCACCACTAAAAAAAGAATGCCAACCACTTGTCATCCATAATTGGGTTGGGTTGGTTTAAATTATGACGTGTTGATTTTCCTCTACATACAATGGTCACAATTTTATGCTACTTACAGTGGTCACAGTTTTATTTTCTAAGACACTTTGGCATGTTCTCATTTTTCATTGTCTAACTAGTAGATTTCATCATGTTATCGTAGATTTCTTCGTGCTTTTTTTATATTTTAGCTACTCCTTATTAATAGTGTATAAGCAAGTTACATCAACTACAAACTAGAGTTATTCAATACATCTAGAATTGTGTGTGATTATAAAAACTTGAGAGAAACAACATCACATATAAGAATACAATGTTATATGACTAACCTAACCTAATACTAGACTAAAAATATGACATTAATATATATAGGCACAACATCATAGAAACACAAAAGTTAGAGAGCTAACAAGGTCTCTAAGGGATAGAATTATACTTAAGGGGATTTTTTTTCCATGACTTTATATTTCAAACATTAGTCCAACAGGTAAAATTGTTATGAGTTGGTGGTTTTGTAATAAGGATTAAATTTACATAATGAATTGTAGGATAAAATTAATCTAGATTGATAATGACATTCGTTTTTAATGTTTGAATTGACTTATTGATGGATTGATTTTCCCTCTTCTTAAAATACTTCTTCGGAAAATATTTTTCTTGACATTTCACATGAATTTCCATAGAATATACTAACTAGATCCAAAAACCAATGACATGAAATATGGTACTACACATATAATATATTATCAAGGAAAAAACAAGCTACATGAAATTTCGACATTTGAACAAAAATTTACAAGTTAAATGAGTACATCAATAAAAAAAACATACTAACCTTGCAAGTTCAAAATGCGATCTATGTAGATCGAGAATTGGATTCTTTCAACCAGTGGGTGACGGAAAAAATAAACCACTCAAACAAAATCCACGAGCAGTGTCGTAACTATAGCAATTTTGTCACAAAGTCTCTTAAAGTCAAGTATATATAGATCAACTAGTCAACTAGCCCTTAGCAGTTGTTTTTTGAGATAGGAAAAATTTTCTTGGCAATAGCGATGAACTTTCATGGCAATAGCAACGAACGTTCGTGGAAATAGCGACGAATTTTCATGGAAATAGCAATGAGAATCCCACCCAAATTAAAAAACCTATTCGTGGAAATATCGACGAACTTTCGTGGCTATATCGACGAAAATCCCGCCCTATTTAAAAAAAACATGAAAATAATGGAAACGTGGAAAATTTTCGTGGAATAATCTGCCCATATGTAGTAGTGATTGGTGGTTTCCTTGCCTCTGTTAGCAGTTTTCCTCATTGGTTTATATTCAAAGGTTATTTTACGTGTACCTCTTTCACTTGGCACACGTGAAAGACGCATAGGATCATTGGTTTGTGAACATGTTCTTCATCTGATTTCCTCTAAATCATGAAGCTTCTACTTTGTACCTCATGTTGAATGATGAGAGATCCCTTAATGCTCTCCTTTCAGCGAGTCTCCTTCCATCGACTTCAGCTCAGCTATTCTGGAAACAAGACCTAGAGTCTTATGAGTACCTTGAGGCTTGCAGTCATTAGTGGCAGTTTCTCTCGCCATTGACAGTTGGGAATACATCAATGTCTCTTGATCGATGGGTTCTTCAAGTGTTCGACCTCGACTCCTTTATTCACACTTGTAAGAATGTACTCTTTGCCTTGATACCTACTTTCATCATCGGTATTTTGTCTCTCATTTCTTAACGGTATACCTCAATGACTGGTAATCAAACGAAGTCTCATTGTGTTCGACCTCAACTCCTTTATTCACACGATGTAGATTTTCACCTCTGGCGGATGGTGTAGAAGAATTGAAGAAATCAGTATGCTGCCGTAACTTTCCTGAGATGTTGCTTCCTTTTCATTGGACCAGTACCTATGTGACTTTAGTGATCATGGGAGATCAGATTTTACTCCATTGTATACAGATATATTTAGATTGATGTTGAGACTGGTTCTACTGGGCCTTGTTCATGACTATGAAAACCTTTGGTATGTAACCTCATTTGTATTTGCCTATTCATGGACATGGACCATTGTTTGGTATATTTTCACATGGATCTACAGTGTAATTCAAATTGGCAACCATGTATGCAAAGTCAGTATAGATTGTAATGAGAAACTAGTTCTTCCAGTTGGTTCCCCATCACTCCACTTCTGGGTTTTTATAATGTATTTAGGCCATTGCAGATACTCCTCTGACCTCACACATTAGGGGGCATCTGTTATAGAAATATTTTCCTCCCCCCATGCAATCTTGCACATAAGGCCCTTTTCCATTTCCCTATGTAGACTAGTCATCCCTTTTTGCAAATCCCAGAGATAAAAAGTACATTTTTCCCACATATACACACCTCACCTATTATACAACATGTGTATATACAGGTTGCACCACTACAGCCCGCGTACATCAGGAAATGTGCCCAAAATTGAAAAATAGTGTCGAGTTTCCATGTCACGATAGGATATCAATGATCCTTAGCCTTCCATATACTGGAAACATTCTGACTTGGCCCTTAAGTTCCACTTGAAGGATATAAATGGGTCAATTCTAAGAAATGGAAAAGAAGAGAAAGAATTCAACTTTGAGACCAAAGTTGCTCTGGAGGAATTATTCACTTCAAATTGAGTTTGCATCCCTTTATCCTTTAAGTATGAACACAGTGTTCAGCCCCCAAGGTCTTCCCTTATTGAGTGAGAACTCCATTGTCTCTCTCACATGATCTTGCCTTTGGTGGATGATTGAAGTGGTGGAGGCCCAACTGGAAATAAATTAGCTTCTCAGTTCTGAACCGTGCTAACATGGAAGTCTGTAACTTATTCACTTCTATTGATTATATCTTAATAGAAATACTCTTTTCACGTCCAATTGATATCTTGCAAATATTTGAATTATTATTCCATGGGCATATTTGTTATGAATGTTAATGGATTATGTTATTGAATGTGATAACATCGTATATTATCACCATATGCTTTCTTTGCTTGGTTGTTGAGGACTAGTTGCAGGTATATTTCTTTGCTTCAAGTGCTCAAAGGTGGACTTCATCAAACGTCTGGACGAGGTAGGTATTTTATCTTGTCTTCCTACCATATTTGTTTATATAGCATACTTGAGAATAGAGTTGATTCCTGCAATCATTTCTGTCTGTTGTGGTTTTCCCCTGGCCATAGAGAGATTTTCCTCATAAAAGAGACTTCGAAGAATCCCACACCAGAACACATCAAAACACTTGAACGTCGAACTGGTGAACTCCCAAACCCTCACTCTTCGGAGCTTCAGAACTTTGGGGCTCCGGGACTTCGAAACTTCGGGCTCTGGAGGATTTCGCTACTGAACACCACCCCACCCCCGAACTATTGAACACCAAAATTATGACCACTTGCTAATATTTGGACATGTTTCCTCGAACACGAACGATCTGGATTGGTTCCAGACTTTGAGACTTCAGGAAAAGCCCCACTCCACGCAACCACAACCATATTTCCCCGAATGTCAAACTGTGGATGACATGGGGGATCCAATGATACGCCTTCTTCCAAACAATCTATGGTGTGGGTTAGCTTCAGGACTATGGAGCTTCATGGATTTTGACTCTTTCACAACAAAAATTTTAAAATAGCTGGAGGGGTGAAGTCTGAAGGAATTCAGTGCTTAATGGATGTGCACCTTCTCCAGATACGACGGTTGTGAAGGATTCGGTCCCCTCTCGAATAGATCTCGACCCTTATTATTCTCACAAAGAGAGATTTATCTTCCCTAAATTTGGAACTTACAGAAGTATCCTGCACACTCTTTGTGCTTCAAATTCGACCCCTCCCAGGTCGGATTTCTCTTGTACAAAAATTAAATTATGAAACCTCTCCACTTTGGCCAATTTCCTCCAAATTTTCCAAGAATTTAACAACAGAAATTGGGGCTTTTCCAAATTCGATTCAGGTGACTCAAACCAACTTTCTCGGCCCATCCAAGATCATTGTTTGAAACTAGGGCTCTGATACCAAATTGTGACACACCCAATATTAAACTTGTTGGGCTGTGCCATACATTAACTCTTGCGAAACTTAATACAATTGCAAAATCCCCAGATCACCTAGTGTGGGGCCATGTCACTCCATAAAAAAAACAATACCAGTTATATGAATATATATAACTTTATATAGACAAATACATTCTACAAATGCATAGAATTCATGTAGAAATAATAGTAAACATATTCATGTAGAATACACATGCAATAACCATAAAGATAAAGAATTTATAAATACACAACATGCAATTCACACACAATTGATACTTATATTTTTATAGAAGACCACCAACTGTGTGTAGACCTTCCACGATCCTCCCATCCTTAGACCACACTGCTCATCACTCTCACCAGTGGGTCACCCCCGAGATGGGACTAAACTCCACCCAGGTAATGGGTTTCCTAAGATAGGTTGAGATAAATCAGACAACGAGAAGGGTCTTGTTTCAAGGGAAAACTTAAACTAATATCCTACAGCCTCTCATTCCCCACATGCATGTCCCACCCTAGAAAGTGTTCCCCTTCTCTTCTCAATAGTCCTTCAGCCACCCCACTTCCCTTCCAGGTCTTCAACAACAGGCCAGGAAAGAATTCTCAGACCACTATAGTTGCAGTTGGGATCCCTCAGGAAAACAATTCCTAGCAATTGTCTCACTTGGAGAGAGTTTCTCACAGATCTGAAAACCTGCCTCTTCAAACCCACAGGCCTGACAACCCACTTATTCAATCCAACTCTCTATTCAAACAGGTATAGGCTCAGGTAAAGGCAACAGTATAAAATAGGTATGGAATAGGTGTTTCTCACAACATAAAGGTACAACACCAACTCAGGTCAGTATAAGTGCGTTGTGTATTCCAGGAGGGATATGTCTAACCATTGATAACAAGAAAGTACAGGTAGCTCAAGAGTGCATGCAAGTTTTAGAAGTGAATGAATCATGCAAAGGTCAACTGTTGGAGAGAATGGTTGGTCGCATGCATGGATGAGTGAGTGCACTCACGAATGGGGAAAGATGGGAAAAGAGACTAAATCCCCACATATATTTGCATGTGCCTTGATTGACACATGGCCCTCTAGGAATTCGTTCCTCTCCACTTGTAGATCATTCCACTTCCCATAAAAACTTAGGATAATATGAGATTTATCCTTGCCTTACTCTTTTGGAATAATAATATAATATTCCCTTAGAGTTAAAATTTCTAACTTATAGATGACTGAGTGTCTGTACAAATGAGCTGGAGTGCCTCCCATTTATACTAATCTAACTAGGTGAATGGGTTTCTCTTCAAGCAGGATTGACATGTACTTTTCGGCATATAATACTTCACTATTACTTATTCTTCTGATCTAACTTGTATTCCATGGTTTTCACACATCTGTTTAGGTTTTCTCTTACTTCCAGAATATTCTATTATATTCAAAGGTTTATCCATGGAGGTTAATACCTCACACAACTACCAAAACATCAACACTCCCTCTTAGCTAGGGAGGTATTCAACCATGATGTTCCTTTATGGTCTTCATACCCTTACTCACTATGTCATCATACTCTCATCATGGTTATGCAGACCATGTTATTGGTAGCATCATTACATCACACATGGCTACACCCATGTGGACCTTTTCAATCTCATCTAGCGGCCAAAACCTGCTAAAGAACACTACAGATACACCTCTTAGTGTGTGTCACCGTCATCATCATGGGATACACCCATGTTGTGAGTATCAACATTACTATCATCATTATCCATCCA
The DNA here is from genome assembly GCA_009831015.1 of Picea engelmannii. NCBI lineage: Eukaryota > Viridiplantae > Streptophyta > Pinopsida > Pinales > Pinaceae > Picea > Picea engelmannii. The sequence goes on from ML780846.1 coordinate 351,711, forward strand.
TGTCACATGGAATGGGAAATACCTACATGGTCTTGTAGACCGATAGCATCACCAGAGATACATAGGATATATCATGATCATCCAGATCATATTACGAGAAAAACCATCATAACCATACAGGTTCTCAACTACGCCACTAGCATACCAGATTGTCTCACTGGTGTAGAAACAACTTGGTATACCATACCATCTCACTGGAGTAGCCTACAACTCAATATGAATCCTACAACTCATCTCAAGGTCTACAACTCAGAACGAAGCCTACAACTTGGCACAAGGCCTACAACTTGGCACAAGGCCTACAACTCGTCACAAGGCCTACAAATTGGCATGAATCCTACAACTTGGCATGAAGCATATAGCTTGACAGAAGACCTACAACTTGGCACAAAGGCCTACAACTTGTCACAAAGTCTACAAATAGGCACTAATGCCTACAAGATCCTTCTTTTAAAATTCTTCCATCAACTCCCTCTAAATGAGAGAATCCTTGAACCATGCTTCCATCTGTTGCATGCCCCTATGCATCCTACAAAGTGTCATGAAACCTTACTCCTTTCTGATCGTTGAATCCCTCTAAAGTTTGAGTCCCTCTGATTCCTTTCAAGTCTTTCTTCTCTGTAGTAACCTTCCTAGAATTCATAGGACATACTGCCCGAAATGAGAATAACAAGAGAAAGCATATTTCCAATATAATAGAATTTTATTTAATAACATATCAATTTCATAGTAATTCATTATAACATTACAAAGGTGTCCTTCCTAAGAACAAGAACAAGAAATATCTCCTAGAGGAGATGTTAGTTCATATTGCAATTAAGTACAATAAGCATTTATATTAATATTACATGCTACTAAGTATTCATTTTTTCCTAGCATTAATAAAATCTAAAGGATTGCAATACTCACTTAAGAAGCAATAATATAAATATCAAACCTAATATACAAACCTCGAGTCTGGTTATTGTTCTGTTTGAGTTTTTTTTCTTTTGAGACAAGTATTCTTTCCAACTTGGAGAGTATGTTGTTCCTATGAATGTATTAGATCTGATATCTTTATAGATCTATGATTGCTTCTTGGATAAAGATCTCCTCTTTCCAGATATTCAGATCTATAGTAGTTTCTTTTTATTGTTTCTCCTACTCCATATTAATGTGCTTGGAAGATCCAAAAATCAAACTCATCATCTTTTGACGCCTTCTCTTCAGTATGTGGTTCCATAATTTATCAAGGTGGATATTAGTGTCGGCCCACCTTTTCCAACTAACCCAAAATAGTTTTCTAGCAATTTTGGTAATTTATTATTTTTAGCATTTTTTCACTTTTGGGGCCGTTTTGAGGCCCTAAATGATGTTTTTTGGGAAAACGAGTTGAAACATTGAAGTCCCTTTGTTATTTCCCCCAAAATGAATCTCCTCGACGATACCTTTCCAATGGGGTATCATACACCTAAAATGGAGATCGTATGAAAAAGTTACGACCCCGGGAAGTTGATGTACTAACTTACCTAAACAGGGCCAACATGATGTTTGGCGCTTTATCTCCTAGGGTTAGGTTTTTGGATGTCTAGGGTTTTTCGAATTCTTGTTTATTGTAAAAAGGCCTTCAGAGCCTCATTGTAATCATCTTCTTATGAATGAGCGCATCTGTCACATATTTTCTCAGAGATAAGATGACACCATTCTAGCAAGCTTGTCTCCGCTGCATTTTACAGTTTCAACTTATTTCCTTATTGAATATAAAACCAGTTTTACTGTATCTCTATTATTTTTTCATAAGCACCTACTAATAATTTGTAGTCATTTTTTTCTTCTCATAAATCTGGATCAGTGGTATCAGAGAGGTTTTCTCCCTGTTATCTTAATGCATGTCCCCAATGAGGTCGGAGTACAAAGAGTTGGGTCTCGAGCTTGTTTCTCTTGAGGAAAAAATATATCGCACGTCCAAGCGACCTCTCATGGCAGGAGAAAATAAATATGATGGGACAGGAGATCCTTTCAAACTGTTGATTGAGGAATCCCTCACACAACAGAGGAACGAGATGATGGATAGTTTCATGCAAATCCTTCGACGACTGCCAATAGGCGATGCATCTTCTTCGAGCAGAGGCACCGCCCCCTTCAAGGTACAAATAAACCTCGATATTCCTATATTTGAAGGTCAGATAGAAACATATGTTGTAGACAAGTGATTGAATCTACTAGAAGGGTATTTTTCTATTCATAACTTTTCGAATAGAGAAAATATTACTTTTGCGCTCCTCAAAGTTGTTCCCCATGTCAAATATTGGTGGGAAACTTTATGTGAGCAAAATGAAACAGAGGAAACCTCATTATTTATAGTCATGGCCACCTAGGAATCCTTCAGGGATGCTATTAAGGAACAATACTACCCTATTGAAAGTTATGAGGACTTGTATACCAAATGGACCACACTGCAGCAAGAAAGAGACCAAGTAGTGCCAGATTTCACAAATATCTTCCATACCTTGCAGACCAAGTTGGGTATCAAATATTCAAAGTGAAATATGGTTCTCAAGTACCACAATGCTCTTCATATATACATCGAGACCAAAATGGAATTTCTAGACATCTCATCCCTTCGCGCAGCCTACCGATATGTCATCAAAATCGAGCAAAAGCTCAAACAAAAGATGCATCAATTTGGGCCTCGGAACCCCTCACAACAAAATCTAGGAAAGGGAAACCCCAACCCATAGAACAAAGGATAGAGAAAAGATGGATAGTATCAGGAAAACCAGTCCAAGCTGCAACCAAATAAGGACATCGAAAAGACAAAGAAAGATACCAGGAAATGGTGTGACTTCCATAAGATCCCTTGTCATAGAACTATTGACTGTTGCTCAAAGCAGTCATTGGTGGCCGAAGTGAAAACCTCTGAATCATATGTGGGTTCTGACTCTGAGCCATAACTAGAAAGGGGAAGATGGATCATTGACGCAGAACCCAGTGCCACCGTTTCTACCACCAAACTCCAGCCTGGTGAACCAAACGAGCTAGAATAAGGAGAGTACCTCTTCCATTCAAAGATGTGGGTAAAAGGAATCCCATTGCACTTCATTATTGATAGCAGTAGCCAGAAGAACCTCATCTTAGTAGAGGTCATCAAGCGGTTGGCACTGCCAACAACGCCACACCTGCAACCGTACACCATTGGATGGCTTCGCCAAGGAAGCAATCTCTGCGTCAACCAACAGTGTCGATTGTCGTACAGAATTAAGCCCTTCAAAGATGAGGTATTGTGTGATGTTTCTCCTCTCAAAGTTTTTGATGTTCTTTTGCACCAACCTTATTTATAGAAATGTCATGTTGTATATGAATCTAGGCCTCATAGTGTTATTATTACTTTGAACAAGAAATTGTACAAGATACCCAAGGCAGACCCCACTAGTGTTATTTTTTTGATCTTTGATCAGAAATGTAGTAAGGTCATCTCTCAGATGGGGAAGTTTGTCTTCTTTGTGATTCACTCTCAGAAAAAGCGAAAGATCACAGCCACATCCAGGATCTCTGTGGTCAACCCCTCCACACAACAGAATCATGTAGATAAGGTTGTGGAAGAATACTCAGATATCTTCTCCTCACCTATCAGGGTACCTCTGCACTGCCAGGTCAAGCACCCCATCGATATGACCCACAGCGCACCGCTTCCCAATCAGCCAGTCTATCGTCACTCTCTATTAGAGAATGAGGAGATCAAGCAATAGATCCAAGAACTGCTCCACAAGGGGCACATCCATCCCATCTCATCACCTTGAGGGAGCCCAATCATGCTAGTAAAGAACAATATGGAACCTGGAAACTCTTCATTTATTACCGGGCTCAAAAGAAATTCACAGTCAGAAACTGGTACCCAATTCCTCGAATCGACGACCTCCTTGATCAACTCACGAGGGCCAAATAGTTCAGTAAGATTGATCTGAAGGCTGGCTACCACCAGGTCTCGATAGAATAGACAGATGTGTGGAAGACTGCCTTCAAGTCAAATGAAGGCCTTTTTGAATGGTTGGTCATGCCCTTTGGTTTAACAAATGCTCTATCCACTTTCATGAGGATGATGGACGATATCCTGTGACCATTCACCAATACTTTTGTAGTGGTGTATCTAGATGACATTCTCATTTACAACAATATTTGGGCCAAACACTTGCATCATATTCATCAATTTCTACACACCCTGTGATAGCACAAGCTATACACCAACTTGGAAAAAATCTCCTTCGATAGGGACAAGGTCCATTACCTGGGCTACATCATTGATCATAATGACATACATGTGGATCCAACCAAGATCCAAGTCATCTATGACTGGCCAACCCCAACCATTCTCACTGAGCTTTAGAGATTCTTGGGCCTTGTTAATTTCTACCGCAGGTTCGTGTTGGGATTCTCCCATATTGCATGGGCCCTCAGCCAAATAACTAGGGGTGGTGGTAAGGAAAAAATTGCATGGGGTTGGTCGCAACAACAAGCGTTCGAATATTTGAAGCAGTGCTTGAGATCAGTCGTAGTACTTTCACTACTAGACCTGCAACATCCCTTTGAGATTGAGACAAATGCTTCAAACTATGCTATGGGCACCATTCTCACTCAGCACAGCCACCCCGTGGCCTATCATAGTGAGACACTATCAGATGTTGTTCGTAAGTACCCTACTTACAACAAAAAAATGTACTCCATTGTGAAAACCTACCGCCAGTGGAGATATTACATTCTTGGAAAGGAGAGAGTCATCTACACTAATCATAAGCCAATGCAGTTCATGCAAACACAAGAAAAATTCCAGAATCACCGCCATCAAAAGTGGTCCACATACTTGCAGAAATTCCACCTCAACATCAAGTATAAAATAGGAAGCACCGATCGCGTTGTTGATTTCCCCAACAAACCACCAATCGCGGAACTCACCACAATGTTATACTCTTGCATCCATGAGACCTATGGATGGCCCCAACTCTATGAGACTGACCCAGACTTCGTCACAACCTACCAAATGTTGGGTGCAAACGCAGTTGTCGCTAATTTCCATATTCAGGAAGGGTTGTTGTGTCGTATGGGCCATATCTATGTTGCGTCAAGCGAGTGAGTGAAGATGATATGGAAATCCCACTACAGTCATGTGGTAGGACACTTCGACATCAAAAAGACAGTGGTGATGCTACAGAAACATTTCTACTAGTCGAAACTTCGACAAGAGGTTAGAAAGTATATTAGGTCCTGCACTGTCTGCGCTATTGCCAAACCGACCACTAAGAAATAGGGAATCTACACCCCTCTTCGTACTCCTGACAGGCCATGGGAATCCATCTCAATGGACTACATGTTGGGCCTCCCATCCACCAAGGGGGGAAATGACTGTGTTTTTGTGGTTGTTGATCACTTTTCTAAGATGGCGATTCTAGTTTCCTACAAAAAGAGCATCATAGTAGAGGCCACTGCCAAGATCTTCTTTGAACTATTATGGGTACATTTTGGAATCCCACAAACCATTGTCTCATATCGGGACAGTCGATTTCTCATCCCATTCTGGTCAAGCCTCTAGTCACTGCCTAACACCAAGCCCACCAAATCCACGACCTTCCACCACCAGACAGATGGCCAAACCGAGGTCGTAAATCGAATGATTTTTCATATCCTTCGCATGTATAATTCCAATCACCCTCGCACATGGGATGAAAGTATTCCCTATGTACAACATAGCTACAACCGAGCCCTTCATAGCTCAACCATCCATAAACCATTTTAGGTGGAGTTGGGATTCCAACCATTGGGTCTCATAGATGTTTCACTTCCCCTTGCGGTCACCTCAACCGACTCATATTCTACTCCAACTAAAGTTGACAAAGCCACCTGGTTCATTGAGTGGATCCAGCACATCCACCAACAGGTTCAATATATCCTACAGAAGTCCAATGACAAGTATAAGTAGCCCCATGATCAACATCAAGTGCCACATAAGTTTCAGGTGGGCGACAAAGTTTGGTTACATTTATAGAAAGAAATCCTTACAGGACCCCATAGGAATATTCCCCCACTCCATTATGGGTCTTACACCATCACCAAGGCCGTGGGGGATAATTCTTTTGAGCTCAACATTCCTCCTTTCCTTGGCCTGCACCCAGTGTTCAACGTGGATCTCTTTTGCCCTTATTTCCCACCATTATTGGACACCTCAGAAGTAGCATAACAATTGAAACCAACATAGATCAACCCCGAATGCATACAATAGGAATCCAGTGATCATATTGTGGACACACATATCAAGGGCACTCGACAACAAAGGATCCATCCTTATCGAGTCATCAAAGCAGGCCAGCTCCTTCACCAAGGCAAGTGGCTCACCCGGGGCCAAATTCAGCAGAAATTTCCTCATTTGATGGGGGAAATCAACACAATGGAGACCATTTATTCCTAAGGAGGGAGTATTGATCCATGTGGATATCGGTGGCCACCCACCTTTTCCAACTAGCCCAAAATAGTTTTATGGCAATTTTGATAATTTACTATTTTTAGTAGTTTTTCACTTCCAAAGTCGTTTTAAGGCCCTAAATGATATTGTTTGGGAAAATGGGTTGAAAAATGGAAATTCCTTCGATACCTTTCCAACGGGATATCATACGCCTAAAACAGAGATCGTATGCAAAAGTTACAACCCTGGGAAGTTGATGTACTAACTTAACTAAACGGAGCTCACATGTCTTTTGGCGCTTCATCTCCTAGGGTTAGGTTTTCTGATGTCTAGGGTTTTTGGCATTCATGTTTATTGTAAAAACACCTTCAAAGCCTCATTGTAATCATCTTCCTATGAATGAGTGTAGCCTTCACATCGTTTCTCAGAGATAAGCCGCCACCATTCCAGCAAGCTTGTTTCCGATGCATTTTATAGTTTCAACTTATTTCCTTATTGAATATAAAGCCAATTTTACTGTATCTTTGTTATTTTGTGTTAAGCACCTACTAATAATCTGTAGTCATTTCGTTCTTCTCATATATCTGGATCAATAGATTTGTCGTTTGTTCTTTGCAAGGATGATGTCAATCCTTTTCTTCCATTCTCTACCAAGAAACCATGCTTCGGTTGCATCACTTTGATTTAATGGAGGAATTCATGATTGTCTTTAAATTTGACCTTGACCAGTCAAACTTTGGCTTTGGCCAATCAAATTTTGACTTTGACTATTCAAATGTTGACTTGACTAGTCAAAGTTTGACTTTGACCATTCAAACATTGACTTTGACCCAAAAAGTCAACTTTGACATTTTTTATGGGTGGGGGCACCAAGAGATGCGTTGGGTTAGGGTGCACTAGGATATCCAAGAATTATGCCAAAATCTTCTATTAAAGTGAATGAACAATCAATTTAGGGTTTGTTGTTGTTGCAAGATCAGAAACCTTAGATGCAACTAAAATTATGCTACAACGAGCTTGACAGAGAGCTTCAGATCTACCTGCCAGTGGTTAGACTGTTTTGAACATGGAGTGTGCCCATAACCTATCAAAATATTGTTTTTTTTTAACCATAAGTAATGTTACACCATTGTTACCCAACCATAGGAACAAATCCACCCCCGAGAACCTTAACCATTGACATAAAGAATGATTATGGGAAGCCTTAGTAGAACCAATAGATAAACTAGGGTAGTGCACCTTCTCCAGAGGTAGCGCACAATATAGAGTACCAAAATATTGAACATGGAATTACTACACACCTGCATCTGTGAAAACACCTTCTCTACACTTGCACATTACTTATGGATGACTGAGTGTGTGTAGAAATGAGCTGGAGTGCCTCCTATTTATACTAATCTGGCTAGGTGAACATGTGTCTCTTCAAGCAGGGTCGGCCTATCCTTTTATGCATATAATACTTCAATATTAGTTATTCTGCTAAGTCGACTTGTCTTCTAGGGTGTTCACACATGTTTAGGTTTTCTCTTACTTCTGGGATATTCTATTCTAGTCAAAGATTTATCCATGGTTGGAAAATTCTAGGGAAATCGCAAATATGAAAACTACCAGGAAACAAAACAACATCAAGCATGTTTCTCTAGTTTAAATCACACAAAGGAGTTCAATATTCATTCCTAACAACCTAGTTCTTCTGTAAGCTTGACAAATTGCTTCTTCATCCTTGAGCTCCTAAAATTATCTTGACTTCTCCCTCCATTTTTTCTCCATCTCTAGTGAATCTCTCTTATGTTGTTGTCTCCCCTTTCCCATTCAAAAATGTGACTGTCTAAACCGCCCCCTCTAGACATACAAATTTCCTACATTTTTCTTGCTTGCTTTCTTGACTTACACACTTCCACAAACTGATTGTAATCATTTCCATGCTCTCAATAAATATCAGATGTGACTCCTCACACCCAACCTCTTACATGTATTGAATGGTTCGGTTTGAGAAGACTCAACAACATAACAAAAGGTTCACTCAAAACATTAAAATTAGGAAAAATATTTGGTAATTAAACTCATGAAGAAAAAATCCCTTTCTAGACCCCTTCTCTCTTGTAGATTAATCACCCCCCATCTTTATCCATGTTCCCCAATGGATAGAATCACATTTTATTTAGTAAAATTCAGAAATATAGCCACATTCATATATACATTATTAATTAACTAAATTACGGATTAAAGTGGGGACATTATAGTTCCAAATCCCTTGAATATCCATTTCCCAAAGTTTGATGTGAATTTGGGATCTTTGTTGAACACTATTTCCTTAGGCATACCATAAAGCATAGCAATTTCTCTCATGTAGATGTATGCAATGTTTGTTTCCTTATGTGTCAACTGCACTCGCAAAAAATGAGTTTCCTTTGTTATCTTATCCACTTGTTGTGATCACAACAAGTCCCCATATTATCTCATGCTCTTATGAGAAAAAAAAAGGGGCCCCAATTAATTTTTCTTTTGAATGCTTAACCTAGTTATAATCCTACCTTTCCTAGCCTTCACTAACCTATCTAGAGAGAAGTGTGAGCTATTGGGAAACACTAATACTTGATAAACGCTTTTTGGACTATACACCAGTGAATCTGGTATTGATGTCCCTTCCCTCATTATGCGAAGAGACCCGTAAGATACCTTCTTTTGTAACCTTGTCTATGATTGAATGATGTTTTTTTACTCCAACTATAGCTTGATCAACTGCCATATCTCCCATTAGATATATGAGGATGAAACGATAGCATAGTTCTTCATAGTGACACACCTTCATTCAGACACAACCAAATTAAATCACATTTATTAAGAAATCTAGGGATCTTTCCATAATAAGAAAGGCCACAAAGGAAAAGAATATATTAATCAAATTGTGGGAATAACTCGAAGCTAGTCTCTCAAATCTTTATTTTGGTAGAAATGGAAATCTCTCCACAATCGCGATGTTTCAACTTGGTTATTCGATGTTTTGAATTTATAATACATCAATATACAACATGCTTCTCTTCATCTGTTAGTTTCATCCTATTCCACCCTCACATCATATTGTCAATTTATCCTAGAGCCAGATGAATATAGTATGACTTTCCTTGGAATCAATTTCCATTAGCTAAACCATAAGAAAAGAAGATATGGGATTGACCCTTATAATCACAAAAATCCACTTCTTCATCTATTATCTTCTAGATAATCAAAAGGAGAATGAGGGGTATAGTTTTAAGGTTTCTAATTAGAATATTGTATATATGGAATTTTTTGAAGATGGGATACATATCGTTCACCCACATTTTTTTCCTATGCAGAAAAATCTAATACTCACCTCCATGAGGTAAGTGATCATTATCGTAAGACCATGGGCCTCCTTTTTTGAGTACTTGCTCTAATCACACTACATATGATGATTATATCACCATGCTTTCAAGAAACAGTGATAAGTCGGGGTTACAACATGAATATTTAGTTGAGTAAAACATGGGGGAATATTATTCTATTGACATCATACAGATATGATTTCAGTTTCAATGAGATAGAATTCTATTGAATTAATTGATAAGATTTATCCAATTGAATATTAGAATAAAATAGGGATTGTGGTTTTGAAATAAATAAATGTGAAGATTTTATGGAACATGAACTAATATTTTCTTTTGTCTATATAGGACGAGGAGAAACTCAGAATGACGTGTGTTGACGATTAAAATCGCAAGGAGTCTTTTCGGCCCGCAAAGTATTGCTAAAGCCTATTATTATAAGCTAATGATATATCTATAATACTAGTAGGTGGGACCCCCTTGTATATTGGAGGATACGATCTAGTTCTTATTTGATGTTATGCTATTTTTTGACACTACTTACAGGTTTGAGAATGATTGATATTCAAAGGTTGGTTTTATTCTCAACAAATGGGTGATGGATAATTCATGCTATGAGTGGGTTTTTTTACTCGAAATTTTTATTCCACGTCACAAAGAGCTTATGAGAACTGTTATTTCTATGCTAATCACACCATGATCTATTGCATATTACACCTGCACAAAACATATATTAGTCATGGAAAAGAATAAAAGAAATATGGAACAAATCCAATGAAAAGGGGCTATCCTATACTATGCTATGCTATGATACATTA
>ML780847.1:0-31089 GCA_009831015.1 Picea engelmannii
ATAGCTGAGGTGATAAATGCTAAGAGAAAGTAAAAAGTTGAGGTTAAAACGCAGAGAGAAATCCTGTTTTTTTAGGTTAAATGGAATGCATAGATTCACGGTTGATACAAAAGGAAATCCTCCAGGAGTAAGCTCTGACCTGGGCGCAAATATAAGCTCGAGGGTAAAAAAGAAGGTCAATAAAACTGCGCAAGAGGTACTGGGCGAATTGACAACAGATCTGAGTGAGAGGGTGTAACCCCCTTACTTAAGAGAGGAATCTTTATTGCTGTTATCTCTGAGCAAGAGAGAGATGCGTATAGCATTCTCCACTCGCCCTCCCAATTAAAAATGATTCCCTTACTTCTTATTCACACGACTAGCAGTAAGGAAGGCATGCTAACTCTCAACACACACCAGAATAGAGGTGTGCACCAGTTCTTTGGGTGTGCACTCTCTCAATAAGAACAGAACAGTAAAAAAAGACTTTTACACGCAGATGCAACTAGTGGAAAAAGTTTGAAGGGCACTGCTCGATTGGGCTACCAAATAAGTGGGTATTTCCCTTACGCAAGCAATACTAAATGGAAGAAAGGGAAAGGGGATTGAGTAGAGTAGGTTGGAAATGGAGAACCATGGATGTGGCAGTGGCAGATGCAAATTTTGATAACAACAAAAATCGAGCGGGAACAAATTGGCAACAACAGTCAACCGAGGTACAAGTTAAATTATATCGTTTGAAGGAAAGACAACAACAACTACTATGTACAGAATTTATTATCAGCCAAGAAAATTGTCCAATGCCATACAACTTACCAATTGCCAAGTGCTACAACACCAAGGAAAAATTGCACATACAGTAAAACTTACAATGTGATGAAATACTTTACACGAACATAATGAGATGAAATACAAATCTACCACTAAAGTGACTGTCGTCCCAAGTTATATGTATACAGATTAGGTTCCTTCCATCTATCAGATTACAAAGATAAACTAAAACTTATGATGAACAATATGATAAAATCCCCATAACTAGACATATGTAAAGAAAACTCAACGGAATGAAATTGTCATCAAAAAAACCATGACCATAGAAGCATAAAACTAAATTTTAATACAAATAATATCTTAAACATGAATACCATAACCGATGTTGGCTTGTTGATGTCTTTGGCAGCTGGCAATCCTCCTCGTTCCCACTTTCTAATCGTTGAGACCTCACCTGTACCTCCCAGCCAACGCTAGGGGTACTCTTCTTCCCCCTGAGCCCCCCGAGCCGCAAAGGGACCACGCACACAAACCAGAGAAAAATAGCTCCTAGCTCGCCTCGCAAGGTCGAGATACCACTCTCTATTAGAGCTGGGTATCCCAACTCACAAGAAAAAACAGTCAAGAGAAAAATCCGACAACATAACCTTACGCATACAAGTCGTGATCCATACCCCTTCTCCACTATTTCTTTTATAGAGTTCTTCTTAGTGACACTTCAATTTTCACATTAATTTTTTTTTATTAAAAATTAATTAAGAAAAATTCTCCCCCATACACTTGTCACCCGATCCCTTAATTGCACCATAAATTTATTTAATTAATTAAATTAATTTGCTAATGTCCCTCACACCTAAAAGCATTCATAAAAAATTTCCTCAATGTTTCTTTATTCTCTCACAATCCCTTAATGAATGACGCCTTTCTTAAATCTTAGTTGAGTTCGAATTTGGAAAGTTCTCTAGACTAGTTTCCCTTCTATGTTCCACATTCCTTTTGTATTTAAGTTTCCCCTTTTTTTTCCAAGTTCTAAATTATCAAATTTTGCACATAGCCAACAATGAAATTTTTTTGATAAATTATTTCTCTAATTTTTAGATTTGATTTTTATTCACCCCCCCCTCCTTTATTAATTGATTAATTAGTTTTAGTCCTTATACCTCAATTAGATCTATGCTCTTTATTCAACTAGGCTTAACAAAATTGTTTTTAAGGGAAATTGTTGTATAATTTTTAAACATTACTCATACAACATTTATTTTAAGGCTGACCTAGTCAAAATGAGATATTGTTTTCTAGGTACCTAGGTTCATTGACTCACCAGTGTTAAAAACCGCGACGTTCCCTTCAAGACACACTATGTTCTCCAAGGGTGCCACTCGCCTTTTGATTGATTTTGGTAGACGTCTAACACTGGGATTTAAAACTACGTCAGGCAACGTTGTGGGAGACTAAGGGCCTCTAAGGAATAAGTACCCTACCTTATTGTGCTCCCCTTAGAATCTTCGTGAGAGACTGTATCAATCTTCCCTCACGACGTCGTGGATATCTCGAACTAGGTAATCGTTAAACTACAGTTCAATCCAGGGTGAGAGTGCTAGTAGGTTGTGGAAATATTGCTTCCACACCTCTCCCTCAATATCTCTGGTTGTCGTGCGTGACCTCTTTACTGCTAACGTGAGTCTGATTAACAAGAAATCGTCAGCCTGCATCCATCAACGAAATATGTCAGCGATCCATAAACAACATCATAATATACCTAGTCATATGTCACATATGCAATAAGAGAAGTACTCAAACCATATATAGTCCACTTCCTAACTCGATCTGGAGTCCAAGGAGGTAATTGATGTCATCGGCATCCTCAATCCATCAAGAGTCCTGCACACTCAGGAGAAACCAATCAATAACACCTGTCTATACATAAATAAAATAACATAACATCATAAATCACAATCTCATCATCAGAATCCATAAGCGAAACAGTCAATCATATAATGAACCAGATCACTTACACGCAAGTGTCCTCAAAGAATAAGTCACAACAGGTGCACGCAAGAGTGGGATGTTACATGAATATTCAAAGGAAATAAACTCTATAACTTTTATTTTCAAGAAAATATGCCAAATCACTGAAGCTATATTATTGGGATACTTTATGTTCATGTTACAAAGGAAGGACCTGGAGAATCTATTTGAATAAATTCTAAGGTATGACTCTTTATGAAAATTATAGCTTCGTATAAAAAAAATATGATTGAATAAGTAACCATTTAAAGATTCATGGGTTTACCTAGACTGCTTCCATTTGTGATCCCTATGAAATCCCCTACAAGTTTTCTCAAAACTTGCCCCCCTCTCCTTTGTTATCCTTTTTGGTTTATATTGACTTTATTTCCTCATTACATTGCAACTTGATTTATTTCCATTCTTGGAAATGAATGAGTCGGATGAACCTTCACTATCCACTTTCTTGATCACGACTTAGTTTCATTTCATTTTTTACTTGAACTAGTGCTCTTTTAATTGGTTTTGGATTGCTTACCTTTTTAATTTTTCTTTGACATTCATATTGGGCCCAATTTTCAAATTGGGTCTCTACTTTTGTGAGTCATTAACTTTTCCTATTTATTTTCATATTGGGCTTGATTTCCAAATCTCACCCCTTTCTCACCTTTCTTTTTCTTCTCGTTCAATTTCCTTTTTCTTTGAGTTGCCTTTAGTCCAAGTTATTTTTTTTCATTTGAAGTTTCTTTTCTTTCCTTTTTGAATTCATTTTTATTTTTTTATCTTGAGTTACCTTTCAAACATTTCTTCATTCCCCCAATTTTCAAATTGTTCCCAACTCTAAAGTTTGGATCCTCCCCTTTTTACTTGTTGAATTCTCTCTTCGATTTCCAAATTGGGACTGATCCTCAAGTCAAGCCCCTTGTTTACCTTAGTAGTTGAATTGTATCCTAATTTAAAAATTGGGGCCCTTCTTTCCTTTGAATCCTTTATCAATCCATAGATTTTGAAATCAAGCTTGAATTCAAATCCAGGCCCTTTCCTTACCTTATTTTTCCAAACCTTTCACTGATTTGGAAATTGAACCAAATTTTGAAATCAGGCCCTCTCCTCACCAACTTTATTTTGATATGTCCCAAATTTTCAATTCATCTTGATCACCAAATCAATGCCTCCTCTTAGTAATTAAGTGTGGACTTTCCCCAATTCTCAAATCGTCCCCCCTTCCCTCTACATTTTTTACCATTAGTTTCTTTGATCTCTGCATTCAACCCTAAAATATTTCTCCCAAATGAGAAATATTGTTATAAACATTTATTAATTCACATATTGATCTATACAAACCTTCAAATGGGTCCTCCCTTCACCTTTTCAATTCTTCCTTGATCTTGAATTGGTAGTTGACCGCAATTACCAAATTATGGCCTTCACTATTCAAAATTTGTGTGGGTGAGTCTCTATCTCTTGATCAATTCCAATTCTCTAGCTAACCCCCTCCCCATATAAGATATATTTTGTTCAATTTTAAAAGGGAGTTCAATGGAAAATTGAATTTGATTTTAAATATAACATGTGCACCTTGTTCTAGGATTACTGACTTGGAGATACCTTTACATGTGGAGAATCTTGATAGACAACGTGAATTGACATTCAAGAAAGGAGTTTGAGTAGTAATGAGGAGAGTTTGAACAAACCAAGAAAGAGACCCAAATGGTCAAAAGGAGTTTGAACTAACAAAAAGAATAAAAAAACTAGGTGGCATGGAAGGACAAAAAGTTCAAAAAATCAAGAACAAGAATCGAACTGAGAAAAATACACAAACCCTTCGGTGGCACAAAAGAATAGTTGGATGAAGAAATTGAACAAGACAAGAAGGGGATTCAAATTTACAAATGTTAGAGAAAGATTTGCCTCGCCCTATGCAATATTGCAGAGAGGGCCTTACTCCATTTCTCTATGCAGACTCACTTTCCCTGATTGAATAATCCAGAGACAAAAATATAAAATTTTTCCACTTGTACACATCTTTCACCCTATACAAAAAGCGTATACACAGGCTACTCCAAATCCAGCCCGCATACACCAAAATCTATACTTTGTGCCTTCAATAACTAAACATTAAGACCTAATTCAAAATTTTAAACCATTGAATTTGAAGAGGAAGAGAACAAGAATTACCTTATCTAGACAACTCATGATTTCATTGCCCGATGCTCCTATAATCATCATTTGAATCTTGGAGGAATTTTGGTCCAATTTGCACTAGTTGGGTAAAAAATCAAAATGGTATAGTAGTTTTTTATTTTATTACTATTTATAAGTTAATTTTACCCACTTCCTATTGTTTTAAACCATTTTTGCACCTAATGGACTAATACAAAGGTGGATCGAGTTGGTTTTTCCAATTTTAACCTGTGATTCTTGGATATTTAAACATTATGTCGACTGTTTGTCACCTCGGGCATGTATATTCATTACCCAACATATAGGATAGGTATCCTTTCCGTTATGCATTTTCAAATTATCTTATAACTGTCACTTTTTATGCCCTAGGTACGAACCCATTTGTTGCGACACAAAACCCTCCATCTGCTATAAAATTGTGTCATTTTCAAGTGGTAGAGAATTACCAAACATGGGTTCCCTAGTTAGATCTCCTACTGCATTTGGTGCTCATGCAGATAATTTTGCAGCCGGACCCTGAGTCCCTTACAACTCATACTTGAATTTATGATGAGCCTCATTTATCATTCATAAACATGCGACTTTATACCTCATGGAATCCCAAACGAGTTTAATTTAAGATCTTTTCTGACTCGTCTAAAAAGGGAAAAGATTGTCGAGTGATTTGTCCCTTTCACACTCGATTAAATTGGATTTGAAATGTCATGATTCTTAGTTAAGCTCTTTTCCGACTCGTTATCAAAAAGTGAAAATATCGTCGAGTGAACTTGTCTTTTTCACACTCGTAAATTGGTTTTGAAGAGACGTCTATTTGGCACAAGTTTAGCCCTTTTTCACACCAAGTAGACTAAAAGACATAAAAAAGGACATTTTTTGGCATCAAGTTGTGATTGCATCTCATTCCATTGCTTTTAGTAATGAGCCTATAGCCAGTTCTCGCTTTGTGTTATAAACCGTTTGCCTCAGCAGGGTTTCATCCTCAACCAAGAAGAGCATTGTTTATATCCTTCGCAATTTGATACCCTATACCTATGAGGGAACATTCCCCCGAGTGTCCATATCCCACATGCACTTCCCTGCATTAAGCATAGGTATGTTCCACTGCTAGAACTAGTTTTGCTTACTTGCAACACTCATTTCCTCCTTTGTATCATATCATTCATTTGTCTATGAAAAAACAAAAAAAGATGGGTGGGAAGAGAGTATTATCTTATATCAGCAGCAATCGTGTCTCCTTTGAGTAGAGCACAAAGTTATTTGAGTCCATTCATCATCATAATTTTGGGATTAGCATGACCTTAGGAAAATGAGCTCGTTACAGAGTCTTCTCTACCGACTAGTTACTCTTCCAGTCCCTATAGAGAATTTCATCGATGCCTCCTGCATCTTATGGTTTCATCATCAGTTCTATGCTGTCGGAGTCCTCCATATGTATCATACTCTTGTTCAAAGGAAGTCTATCAACCTATGTCGGCCACTCCTCATAACTCTTGACTTTGCATGTCGTCCATACCCTCATTTTGTGTTAGAGTCACATGATATTGTAGTCTTATCGTGCACCTTGGCTCTACTTTTATCATTGGTAGGTAACCTTGAACCCATCAGTCGACATTTCATCATTGGTCGTTGACTAGGTTGTTTCCTTTGTGTTCGACAACAAGACATCTATTCACACATTGGGATTCATGCAGTGTCTTGGATACCATTAGCCTTATTGGTGGTTTCCTCACTTTTGTTAGCAATTTTTCATGATTGGCTACTATTCAGAGGGTATTTCTCATGTACCACTTGCACTTGGCACACGCGAAAGATGCACAAGTTTGTTGGTTCGTGAAATTTTTCTTTGTCCAGTTTCCACCAAATCATGAAGCTTCTACTTTGTACCTCGTGTTGACTGATGGCAGATTCCTGATTTCTCTCCTTTCAACAGGTCTCTTTCCATCGACATCAACCCATTTATTCTAGAAACGGGGCCTAGAGTGTTATGAGTACCTTGAGGCTTGCAGTCATTAGTGGCAGTCTCTCTCGCCATTGGCAATTGGGAATACATCAATGTCTCCTGATTGATGGATTCTTCAGGTGTTCGACACCAAATCCTCTATTCACACTTGTAAGAATGCACTCGATGCCTTGATACCTACTTTCATTATCGGTAGGCTATCTCGCATTTGTTAACGATATACATCAATGACCAGTAATCAAACGATGTCTTATTGTATTCGACCTGAACTCCTTTATTCACATGATGTAGACTTGCACCTTTGGTGGATTGTGTAGAAGACTTGAAGACATCACTTTGTGGCCGCAAGTTTCTTGACCTGTTGCTTCCTTTTCATTGGACCAATACCTATACGACTTCAATGATCATGGGGGATCATATTTTACTCCATGGTATACAAATATCCTCAGCTTGGTTTTTTGAGACTGGTTCCAATGAGCCTTGTTCGTGGCTATGAAAATTTTTGGCATGTAACTGCATTTGTATTTTCCTCTTGATGGCCACAGACACTTGTTCGGTATATTTTTCACATGGATTTGTTGTGTAACTTTTGGTAGCCATGTATGCAAAGTCAGTACATAATGTAATGAACAACTAAGTTTGTCCAGCTGGTCCCCTACCACTCCACTTATGGGTTATTTATAATGTATTTCGGCCATCGCAGATACTCCTCTGACCTCACACATGAGGGGGCATGTGTTAGAGAAAGATTTTCCTCAACCTATGCAATCTTGCAGAGAGGGCCTTACTTCATTTCTCTATGTAGACTCACTTTCCCTCATTGATAAATCCAAAGACAAAAATATAAATTTTTTACACTTGTACGCATCTTGCACCCTATACAACAAGTGTATACGCAGGCTGCTCCACTATAGCCCGCGTACATCGTGATTTGTGCTAGAAAATCAAAATTAAATATCGAGTTTCCATGTCACGACACGATATCTATGATCCTTGGCCTTCCATATACTAGAAACATTTCGACTCAGTCTTTTAGTTGAATTTTGAAGGCTATAAAAAGGTCAATTCTGAGCTATGGAAAAGAAGAGAGAGAATTCAACTTTGAGAGAAAATTTACTCTGGAGAAATTATTATTTCATATTGAGTCTACGTCCCTTTGTCCTTTAAGTATGAACATAGTGTTCAACCCCCAAGATCTTCCCTTATTGATGGAGAACCTCTTTGTATCCCTTATATGAGCTTGACTTTGGTGGAGGATTGAAGTGGTGGAGGCCTAGCTAGAAGGAACTTGGTTTCTTGGTTCCGAGCCGTGCCGACACAAAAGTCTATGTTTTCACTTTTGCTGATCATTTATTAATAGAAACACTTATTTCCATTCTAATTGATATCTTGCAAATATATGAGTTATTATCCATGGGCATGTTTGTTTTGTATATTAATGTATTATTCTATCTAATGTGCTAACCTTTTATATTATCACTATATGCTTGCTTCGTTTGTTTGTTGAGAACTTGTTGCAGGTATAAAGATTTGGGTCAAAGTTCTCAACGGTAGACATCATCAAACATCTGGATGAGGTAGGTCTCTTTCTTATCTCGCTTGCACATTGGTTTATATAGCATGTTTATGGGAAAGAGTTGATTTTTGTAGTCATACATGTCTGTTGTGGTTTACCCTAGCCATAGAGAGATTTTCCTCGTAACAACAAATGGAACCAAATAGCAAAGTGGAAGAATCAAAGTCATTAATCTCCATATTCCCCTTTTTGTATAAATAAGATAATCTTGATAGAGAAGAAACTTTTTCTTCTATAATTTTGTAAAATCTTTTACAGTATGAACAAATGAGAAGCCATTGTTGGCCAGGATATTTTGAAGAAAAACTGCATTCTTAAATATTACAATGTATATAACATATTCTACTAGTTTACTGAGTTTAATGGTGTAAAAATTTTCTTTTATATGGAAGAGTTTTCTCATGTATGAGAAATCTAATTTATTTTGTTGATCTCATGAAACATTTTTCTATAGACATAATCATGGTATTGTAACTAGTTGTTCATTTCTATACTTTTCTAGTATGCATCTCGTTATTTAGATTTCTACTTTTATTTCTCAATAATTTTCTTACTAAAGATATAAAGTAGTGATATATTTGGCACTATGCTTATCTCCTTGGTTTTGTAGTTTAGCCTAGGAATTAATTTTCATTTTTCATATTAGAATAGTTTCATTTCATTCATTGCATAAAAAGAAACATAAATGGTGGACTAGCGTACAACTGGTAAACCCTTCAAAACTAGTAAAGATTATTGGGCCATAATTTATTTGGGTTCCCTATTCCAAATAGTGTAAAGAATAATTGGGACCTTTGATTAGGGAGAACCACTACTAATTCATGGGTTGTTGGCCCTTGACCAAGTTTTGAGGATCCTTGGTCAGTTTGACCTACTTTTGGGACTTCGACAGGCTCTCGAAGGCGGAGCGCAAGATGAAGAGGAGATTGCGGGATATCGACCCCTTTTAGGGCCCTATTTTGGATTCAGGATTATATAATGGGTATGGGAATGTTGGCCCATGGGTTTACCCATGTTTAGGCCCATTTTGTAATGTATAAATAAGTAGCTAGGCGATGTAAGAAGAGGCTAGTGTGCTAAGTGCTAGAGTTTGATCTATGTGATCAAAAGTGCTAAGTGTTGAGTGGAGATTGCTTTTGTGCATACTGTATGAGGCTTGTAGAGCTCAGTGTAAGTGAGTGTAAGAGATTGAGAAGAGGCTTAGTGTTGTAACCTAGCCCGGGGAAAGAGGATCTAGCAAGGTGTGCATATCTCCTTTCCTCTGTAGAGTAGGGTGTTTGTGGCTTTGTGCATGTAACTTATTGAAGAAGCTAATAAAAAAGATGAAGAGTTGGTGGACGTAGCCCCAAGGTGGGGTTGAACCATGTACATGTTGTGTTTATCTACTTTATGCGATGGATTGATGTGTTTATATATTAAATTGCTTACTGCTTCGATATAGATGAATGGTAGATAGATATGTTAATGTTATGTTCTTAATAGTATGGATGAATACTAGATCTGGCCTATGTGGATGTGCTTAGTGCTTAAATATAGTAGATCTGGTTAAATACTGCAATTCTCTGTAATTAGGGTTTAACTGCGCTCTAAACTAAGACTGGATATTGATGAACTATAACTGTTAAGTTCCCTGTTAAGGTGTTACAATCACAGATCTATGTCCTAGCTAAGGTTGCAGACACTGGATTCCTACAACCACCCCTGCCTCTACCTCAGGTGAGACTTCATCTGCTTCACAGGTGTTTCCGAAGGGGCCAATAGTTAGGTTTTTGTTGGTGCGTTGTTGTAGCATTGAACCCTGGGTCTGCCCCTGTGCCAACAAATGGTTCTGTTGCCAGGAATGAAACCTTGATTGCTAGGAACTGAGGAAGAAGAAGCTCCATGCGAAGATCTGACCTAAAACTGTGAAAGCTCTGTGCATAGATCTGTTGCCCTAGTGCGCAAAATTCCACTTGATCTGTGAAGCTCTGTGCTAAGAAAAGAAGTCTGATCTGAAGAAAGGAGGTAAGATATGAATGCTCTGTTCTCTGATAAAGGTAAGAATAGTGAAATTTTTTAGATTTGGAAGCTTTGTGCTTTGTTGAAGATAAGATTAGTGGATATTTTTGTTTCTAAAGTATGGATCTAGGTATGTTTGATAAGATTTGTCCTAGCTTGAAAACTATTACACTGATAGATGAAAGAAGGTTTGATATGAGTAGATCTAATAATAATAGTGAAAGATATGGTATACCTATGCATAGAGAGAATGTTTGGACTAACAAATGGATGCAGGATCCTAGAAATAATTTTGTGTAGGTTAGCTACTATGATCCTAGTGCACAGTACATGAAAGGTCGAGGATCATTTAAAAGAAAAAGAGGATTAACCCTTTCTTATAGTTGCATAAGATCGAGACATCTGGATAAGGAATGCCCTGGTAGAATATCTAGTTGTCTCTGTTGTAGAGATATGGACCATGAAGTATTGGATTTCCCTAGAATGATTGCTAAGGTTGAGAGAATGAATATGAACTAAGAAAACCCTAAGGCGGATCCAGAAACTGAGATTATGGAAAACCCCCAGAAAGAATCAGAGATAGTATTGATACAGATGAAAGAAACCCTGAATGACCACTGACATATCATCTTATCAGAGATATTCAAAGAAAAAGAGTGCATTGAAGAAAGAATAGGAGACTTTGACATTGATTGTGTTTTGGATGAGGAAACATAGGTGAACATCATGGCAGAAAGAACTTGGGAACTTTTAGAGGAGCCTTCTATGATTCCTTCATTGGGAGGAATAGGATTATTCAGAGGAAAAATAATAACCCTATGTGGAAGACTTACCCAGATATATATGATTGCTCATGGAACTTTGACAGAGGAAGATTTTGAGGTTGTTAAATTTATTGACAACAACACTCCATTTACTATGTTACTAGGAAAACCTTATATCGAGAAGGATCATACTAGAAGGAAAGAAGAATAAGTCTTAGAGAAGAAGAAGCAAGAGTTGAAAGATTTCATGACTAGGAGGATCGCACAGCTGATTGAAGAATAGGACAATAGATCGAAGCTACTTAGGACCGGAGACTTGGATGTTGAAGTTGAAAGAACAAAAGAATATTTGAAGAATACTGAAGTACCTATCCCATCTAGAGAAGAAGTATTACGCTTGAATCTTAGAAAAGAATCTCAACAACGTGAAGTTACTATGCCAAAAGAAGACAAGAATTAGAATGGAAAGAGGAGTAACGAGATGAAGCTCACCGAAAAGAAGGCTCGAAATCTCAGTAAGAAGAGAGCAACGATCGAAAAGTTACAGAAGGTTCCAGAGGGAACTTCACAAAGGGAAAATTTACAAAACAGGAACTTCATCGGGATATCAGAACAACGTTACATGGCACTTTGCCATAGCAAAGCAATATAGATGTTGGGAATAGTATAACCATTAGACCAACATCCCGAATGGGTATAAAGGAATTTATGGTTAGACAACTCGCCATCAAACCGTTGGGACCACGTCGTAACGGACATAACTAAGTTAATGGAGGCTTATCGCCCATTGGAGAGATCTGTTGCTTCGTTGTCTATTTATTCCATTGAAGCTTTCACTGAGAACACTTTTTCTAACCATGAATATGAGCCCGCAGATTAGTTGATTCCGCACAGTTATCATCGCGCTATCACCATCAATTATGTTGCATTAACTAGTTACTCTTCAAACTCGAGAGATTCAACCATGAGTGTGTATGTCCGAAGAACTTAGCGTAGTGGAAAAATCTGTGAAGGAGGTACTCATTGACCTCATGAATGAAAGAGTAATGTCTGTGGGTGTACAAGCATCATGAATGAGAGGAGTGCAAGCCTCCCCGTCGACTGCTCGCAGATCTAGGCCATCTCGATCAGCAGTAGAGAAGAGAACCAACACCGAGATGACCTAGTAAATGTGAAGTTGATACCAACCATATTACTCGATTACATCCGGCCTCTAGTCGGTGTGATAATTCGAGATAGTGTGCCATGAGATTTTGAGTACACCATGGTTACTGTGTACCTCCTGAAGGGGATACACGCAGTAAAAGCACAGCATGACAAGATCGTAGCGTTGAATTTCAACGACTTCAACCTCAGAGATCGCAAGAGCCATAGCATGCTCGTTGCGTACAATTACTTGACCAAGTTGAAGGGGAATAATTTGAAGATAATCCCCCATTCATGGAAAATGAACATCGCGCAGTCCACCCTATTGAATGTAATGAAAATACCACACTTCGGAAAGCACCAGGAAGTTAACACCTGTGTCAAGCTACTACTTTCATGTTACCATGGCGGCTACTTATGGCTCAATCGCTGTATCATAGTCGATCTAACGCTGATCCATAGGATCACAGGATTAAGTATGCAAGGACCTGATCCACAGGACTTCTATCCAGGAAACGCTATAGATTGTGCACTAGCACAAAATATCATTGATACATACGATGATGTTGAGAAGGGGATGTGAGGTTACAAGGTAGCCTCCATCCAGAATGGCGCAGTGCGCCTAGCATGTCAGTTAATTGCAGGAATTCTTGTAAGGAAGAACAGGACCACGTAGGTCACATGCTTTGTCGTTGACCTTGCAGGGAAGTGTGTGGAAGTTCTACAGATGAACTGCACAAAGTACCCAGTTAATCAACTTGAACTGGACTGTCGCGAAGCACAGGATCGGGGCTATGAATTCCATTTTAGATTGCTCCTGATCCTCATCGCGTTTGTTGCTTGGGAAATGCCGGAAGGTGCAACCTTCCCAGACATCAAGCCATTTGAGTCGCTTGTTGCAAAGTTCACCACACTCTGGTACTCGAGCGATATGAGCAAACAGTGGTAGTCGAACGTTTTTTTTCACACATATTACCTCCAACTAAAGAGAGCCATCAAAGTTGAACCTCGCATGACTCCAAACATCCTACAGAGGTTCTGACCCCTGATGAAGTTCTGTGCACATCGACACTTCATCTACATTACAGCGTGAGTGGATAAACATAAGGAGGAGCTTCAGTCATACTACAAGCTCATGGAAGAGGACCTTGAGGAGATCACTAAGGACTGGTCGACAGACCTCCTTATTACCACAAAGCCTAAAGAGATGTCTGACCCTGATAGCCCAGATACCACACAGAAAGAACATGATACACCTGGACCCAGTAGAAGGAGGAATATCGAAGAGGTCCAAGACTTAAGAAGCGCCTTAGGAAAGAACGCTTCAGTATCACCTAAACGAGCGGGTGATGATGAAGTAGAAGAGATAAATGGAAAAGAAGATGAACAGAAAAAAGGTGAATTAACACCACCTAGAGATGAGACCAATCCCCTGAAGAAGAGGAAGGTTCCTCCCCTGAAACCTTCTTCCCGAAATAAATCTAGAGCCACCGTGACTAAGATGCAGACTGTACTCACTATCGATGATTTTTACTTCATCATAGCAGCCCTAAATGACGCCTCGCAAGAAATCATGGAGAAACAAGAATCCAAGCATGAGGAAATCTATGATAGAATTGAGGTCAAACTCCAAGGGGTATAGTAGCCCCTTCAGTCCAGTCACAAATTTTCCACTGCGCCCCTTCCATTAGGAGAACCAGAGTTGGGAGATGATCCAACCCAACTCTGTCGACTAGCAAATGAAACTGAAGCTCACCTTCTTTGAGCACAAGAAGAAATAGAACAAGCCACCTAAGCCTTGAAGCAAGTGCAAGGAGTACTCGTAGAACAATGCTGACTTGCAGAGCAGGATAAGGTTTCTCTCTAGATAAAGTTTGAAAAGGAGAAATCAAATATGCAGCAAGAAAAATAACAATTGCTCGCAGATCAAATCGAAGTGAAAGAAGCAATCAAAAGAGCACTTCGCTCTGTGATAGGCTTAGAACCATAGGAAGAAGATTGAGTCACGCATCAAGTAGAGAAGCTCAAATAATCTATCTAACAGCTACAACAATGAATAGCATACTTAGATCTTCGCACAATGCCCAGATGTATTAGCGACTCACCGAGAATCCAGAACTGAAGACACTTGAGTCACAGCTCCAAGAGGCGAAGTATCAAGACGAAACAATACAGGCGCATTTGAAGCCCCTATCAGCTATTGAAAGGATGAAGTGATCCCAAGAGCAGCGAACTACCTAGTAGCAGGTCCACACCATTCAAAGAAAAGTCATGGAAGTGAATCAGAGGCTCCAACCTGTACAGGATGAGGCTTACCAACTGTTCACAGAGATCGAAGTTCGAGGAGAAGAACTGAAGCAAGTCGTCACTGTAGCTAAACAATGCCTAGAGGGACCTATCAATGAAGTTGTCATACAAGATTTTGTTGAACAAGAGGTCGTAGCATAACAACAAGTAGAAGCAGCTCGAGCCAAGCTCAAGGCTTTTGAAACTGAGCTACCCAGATCAGAGTGACTCGGGACGAGTCACATGTGAGTGTTGGGGGCCTGCTGGCCCTTAACCAAGTTTTGAGGATCCTTGGTTAGGTTTGAACTACTTTTGGGACTTTGACAGGCTGTCGAAGGCAGAGCGTGAGACAAAGCAGAGATTGTGGGATCTCAGCCCCTTTTAGGGCCCCTTTTATGATTCAAGATTATGTAATGGGTATGGGAATGTAATCCCATGTGTTTACCCATGTTTAGGCCCATTTTGTAATGTATAAATAAGTAGCTACGTGATGTAAGAAGAGGCCAATGTGCTAAGTGCTAGAGTTCGATCTATGTGATCTAAAGTGCTAAGTGTTGAGTGGAGATTGTTTTTGTGCATACTGTATGAGCCTTGTAGAGCTCAATGAAAGCGAGTGTAAGAGATTGAGAACAGGCTTTGTGTTATAACCTATCCCGGGAAAGGAGGATCTAGCGAGGTGCGTAGATTTTCTGTCCTCTACAAAGTAGGGTTTTGTGGCTCTGTGCATGTAACTGATTGAAGAAGATAATAAATAAGATGAAGAGTTGGTGGACGTAGCCCCAGGGTGGGGGTGAACCATGTACATGTTGTGTTTCCTTTCTTTGTGAGATGTATTGATGTGTTTATATGTTAACTTGCTTAGTGCTTTGATATAGATAAATTGTAGATAGATATGTTAATGTTATGTTCTTAATAGTATGGATGAATACTAGATCTGAACTATGTGGATGTGCTTAGTTCTTGAATATAGTAGATCTGGTTAAATACTGCAATGCTTTGTAACTATGGTTTAATTGCGCTGTAAACTAAGATTGGATATTGATGAACTATAACTGCTAAGTGCCCTATTAAGGTGTTACAGTCACAGATCTGTGTCCCAGCTAAGGTTGCAAACACTGGAGTCCTACAACCACCCCTGCCTCTACCTCGGGTGAGACTTCATCTGCTTCAAAGGTGTTTCTGAAAGGGTCGGTAGTTAGAGTTTTGTTGGTGCTTTGTTGTAGAATTGAACCCTAGGTCTGCCCCTATGCCAGCATGGGGTCATTTAACCATATCAACAAGAAGGTTTTATAAGCTTCGAACTAAATGAAATCCATGAGTTTCATATGTTTTGCTACCATAATATGCATGTGATCGATCTACATTGACCACCTCCCAAAAATTTATTTTCATCTTTCCTCCCTTTGTCGATTACTCTACTTCTTGTTTCCTCTTCCATTACTATAGAGAACCATTGGAAAATACAATTTTCATCTCAAAATTAAAATATTGTTAGAATACTTTCGAATAGCTTTCTTACATATTTTAACATATCGTGGTTTTCATTTCTTGAAATATCTTTGACCTGCATTCATCACCTTGTGCTCGTTCTTGTATCTCTCATAGAGTTTTGTTTATGATATGTCAATAAATTTTTAAATCTGGGGTTCATGGTCAAAAACACTTCTCAAATTTAACACATCTTGTTGATTTAATGAAGGCCTGGTATGTTCATTCCAAAAATTCTAGACTAGTACCTCAACCACTTCAATTAACTTCATGTCAGAATGAGGAAACCTACCAAAAAAGGCCCAATAATATGTTTGACTTAGGTTGTCACTTTCTCTTTATTAGAATACTTTCAAAGAACTTTGGAAGTTACTTTTAAAATGTTAGATTTCCTTGTGAGCAAGTGATGTTGCCTTATGGTTTTGTTTACAATCGATTTTGACAAGACACGGTGGTATGCATTACGATATTTTGATTGAGTATTATTTCCAATTGAATAAAATGCAACCTAATGATTTATAACAACATGAATAGTGGTATTCAAAATTTTAATTATCCTTATGCCAATATTTTTCCTAACAAAAACTAAGTTGTGTGATTTTAACAAAGCCAAAAATAACTAATATTGCCAATCAGTAGATCATCTAGGTAAAAATTAAATGGGATCTTAATGATTTTCATTCACTTGATAGTAAATATTGAGAGTGCATTGGACATGTTGGTGTTTGGTATGATGAAAAACAAATTGTTCATCATGAGATTGCACCATAGGATCCTCTTGACTAAAAGTTTTATCAAAATTCATGGATCTATTTTCTCCCTCTATATATCCAACATCTTGCAAAATTTCCATGTATTCTTCAATTAAAAAATTGTTTGTTAATGGAACATTGTTTGTAGGTTGACTTGATGTTGGAATTAAAATGCCCTACATTGGACACATATGATTCACTTATGATTTTATATTGGATGTAGCTTGGGTGGTTGGGAGGAATGATTGTTATCCTCCCCACCCAGGTTCAATTCCTTGTAAGTGACATGTGATTCCCTTAATGGTTCTATAAGATACTCTTGTTGTTGAGTATGTTGCTCTTGTTGTTGAGAAATTAATATCCCACCAATCTTGTCCTCCCCATGTTCTGTCACGGATTTAGGGGGGGTTTCCATGGATGTAGCGAGCTACTAGTCTTCGGTGTCGTGAACCACATGAAAAAAAAATATGTTTCACATATGATTATGAAGTAGATATCACTTCAGAATCCATTGTGAAAGGAGTTCAGGTTCCCATTGGTGGATGCCTATGTTTTTTCATACCAAAATTTGTCTTTTCTCTTAGCTCATTATTTTTTTATAGGGAGATACTCCTTCCTATCAAGCATTCTTACTCAATTGTGTATGTTTCCCATCATCACAAACATTAAATGCAATGAGAGCTTGACAAAATTTGACTTCTCAATCACAAAAAACACTAAAAAGGTATTGAATTAGTAGTGTTTAATAGGAATTTATATGTTCTTATAGAAAGCCTAAGATTTTTAAAGAAACTAAGGTTGGGCCTTGTGTTCTTTTGGTTTTATATAGGAAAGAAAAAGCACATGTTATTAGCACACACACATTATTAAATCATTCATTCTAATAACGTGTGCGTGTTCCTATTACAAGGGTTGGTAAATCAACCATTATAACATTAATTAGTTATGGATTCTAGTGAGGAGAGTTCCACATCAAACCTAAACATGATCAAGGGGGTAAACAAGGGCTTAGATCCCTATACAAATAAGGACCTATTTGTAAATGGGTCTAGATGCCTAAACATTGTCAAGGGAGGTAAACAAGGGCATTAACCCCTAATTGATATTTCTTGAGATCAAGCACCATGAAAAAACCTTAGAAATAGTGACACAAGCCCTCATTAGGTGGTATTTTCACTAGGATCTAAATACATGTTTCATTAAGATGTTTCACATGCTATGGATGGGTCTGAAGGCATTAACATAGTCATGGTAGGGAAACAACATCCTCTAGGCCTTGTCATTGGTTGGGAGAGAGAAACAACCTCCTCAACATATAGGACTTAGTTTGTAACGAACCCCCCCCAGACCAACCTGAGGTCGGGGTATGCCACTCCAGAGCAACCACTCATGCTCTGACACCAGTCGGTAATGTTCCCAGCCATCAGGTCGAGCCATGCTACTCTAGGGAACACTTTTGTTCCCATACCGTGGAACATACAGTAGCATACCTAGTAGTCAACTAAGCAATGGCACCTAAATTTACTCTTTAGACTGCATGCAATTAAAACATATACATATAGCACGCTTGCGGAAGATTTACATCTAAACATAAACAAACAATTAATTTTTGTGACATACGACTTTTATATTAAAATAACAATAATTACCGATATGCATCATTTACAGGAAATTACCCATAAGCACACAAGCAATCATAGTCACATATATGATAAAATCGTAGCATAGGCATGTAAATAACAAAAAAACATATCCATATATCATACAATTGGTACTTATCTTAGAAATATTGTCACCAACTGCTTACAGTCCGTCCACGAACCTCTCATTCATAGACTACACTGTTCATCACTCTCGACAGTGAATCACCCCTAAGTTGGGACTGAACTCCACCCAGGGTAAAGGGATTCCTATCCAGGCTAAGGCTCATGGACAATAGGAAAGACTCCATCTCAGCTGCTCACTCAACTAACAACCTACAACCTCTCATTCCCCACATGCCTATCCCACCTAAAAAAGTGTGCCCCTTCTCTGCTCAATAGTCCCTCGGCTGCCCCACTTCCCTTCCAGGGCTTCAACAATAAGCCAAAGCGGAAGTCTCAGAGCGTTGTAGCTGTAGTTTAGCACCTACGAAAATCAATCCCCAACAATTATCTCGCTCAGAGAACTGCTCACGGGCCTGACAACCCGCTTCTTCAATCCCGCTCCAAGCTAACCAGGTACACCAACTAAAAAGGATGGGGAAATAGGCTTCGAAAAGGTGAAATGGTTGTCTCAAGGATAACGGAATGTATGAGTGAAATGGTCATGGATTCATTGACTGGATAACTGAGTGTGTTTTGGAATCACTGTGAACTCTTTGTCAAAAGTGATGGTCAGCCTCCTGGTCCCCCTTCCCCGTTTGTAATGTATCTCCCTGAAAAATCCCCCCCCCGGAGCTAAGTTTCCCCACGATATGAATGCATGTCCCCAACTTGACACTTGTCATATCGGAAGTTACTTTTGTCCACTTGTCCCCAACTTTAGAACTTAGGATAAACTGATTATCCATACTTTATGTTTTAGGAAATATTAATATAATATTCCCTAGACTTTTGGCCCTCCCTTTCCCTAACTGGTGAAGTTCAATCCCCCATCTCTTTTATCGTGGTCGGTCTGCACACAGTGATGTATTTTATATTAATCACGAGTCATGTACAAAGTAGGCACTCTAGCCTTTAACATCTAGGCGCACTGCCTAATTCCAAGACATAAGCATTATGGCTTATAATACTAGCTCACCAGCCTACAATGCATATTATATACACAAAGGTTAGTTGACCTTAATATTGCGCGCACTTAGTTACTGCACATTGTATCCTCTGTCTTTAAGGTTGCACACACCTTAGTTACTGCACGTGGTATTCAAAAATGTGCACATTACATCCCTTTACTGCGCAGTATATGTGCACACCATGCCATGAAAGGTGTATTACAAAAATGATGTCTTAACAACTCACTAGCTTAAATATACTTGGATTATATTTACATTTGGGTTCGGTCGAGGGATATTACATAGTTAGTAAACAATATATCTTGGGATCAATTTCCATGAAGAACACATGGAAAACCACAACACAAAAATTATATAGGGGGTGTTTGCATCAAGATTGGATATGGATGCCATTTGGAGCTTCATATTGAGGATGGGTCATAGGGCATTGAACATGGTCATGAAGGAACCAAAATGCCTTGGAATATTGTTGAATCTTCTCAAGCTCAAGAACCTTGAATAAGTCCTCATACCAACACATGATTCCTTTTTAGGGTTCTTTTGTAGGATTTTGAGTGGGATATAAGTGTTGTGGGTAGGTTTCATGCACTGGAAATGGGTCCGGACTATTCCACATGGTCAAGGGGATTAAAAGGGGTCTTTATCCCTAATTTAACCTTATCAGGCTCAAGTACAATGAAAAAACCTTAGACATTGTGATTTGATCCCTCATTAGAGTGTCTTTCCCTAGGAGTTGAATGAATGTTCCATTAAAATGTTTCATGCATAATGGATGGGTATTAAGGTCTTGACCATAGTTGTGGTAGGAAAAAAACATCTTTTGCAACTCTTTTCATTGGCTGGGGGAGGGAAAAAACATCCTTAAGCCCTAAACATAACTTCTCTAGATCAATTGTAATGTAAAATTTGTGAGGCCACCACACAATATCATGGATGGTTTGTGGGGCTTGGATTATCATCAAAGATAGAAGAATAATTTCTTAGGATATTATTAAATTTCATCAAGATTGATATCCTTAAACAAACACTTTAACAAGTATTGAAGGATAAAAAGGGTTATGAGGGGAATAGTGTCCTTAATCCCTATTAAACATTCATGAGTTCGAGAACTATGAACAACACCTATAAACCATGACCCAAGCCCTCTCTAGGGAATCCTTGACATCTGAGTTGAATATGGGTGTCATTATCATGTCTTAAGCATCATGTATGGCTTTCAACTCTATGACCATAGTCAAGGGAGGGAAAAAAAGAGCCTTTTCCCTTAAAAACTTCTTCTCATACACTCATGCACCATGGATGAGTCCTAGAAGCTCCACATCTAACCTCTCATGGTTAATAATTTCCTCTAGGGGTGCTATGGGTGCCATCACTAGGTTAGTTTTGCATAGGGAATATGTCTAGAGGTTTATCCAAGGTCACAAAAGGAGAATAAGGGGCCTTGTTCTCTAAATGACTCTTGTTGGGATCAACCACCATGAACAACACTTACTAACCACAAATATTATATGGCTATAGTGTTGAGTTCATCCTTGAATGACCATACAAGACCGTTGTACAATATATTTTTCCTACTATAGGGGTATGGGTGCCATGATTAAACCACAACACATTCCCTGAATGAAAATCTATCTCGAGACCCCACCATGAATAATTCTTTGGGACATGGTTTGGCCTCTTTATTATTTGATTTGGATATAGGATCCATGAATAAATTTTGTGCATTAGAAATGACATTCGAGGTCTAAATATGTTTAAGGGAGAAAAAAAGGGATTAAATGCTAAATGAAGGTCTTTTAGAGCTCTAATGCTATGGTTAGGGAAGGAAAATAGTTGGGCCTTAGGCCCTAAATGTCACTTGTTAGGATTATCCACCATGAGAAAAACTTTAAAAACCACAACACAAACCCTCTCTAGGTGTTTGGAATCAAGGTTGGATATGGATGCCATTAGGAACCTTTTCACACTAAGGATGGGTCATAGGGGCTTGAACATGGTCAAGGAATGAAAAAACATGTATTGAGATATTTTTGAATCTCCTCATGGTTAAGATCCTTGGAAAGGTCCTTGTACCAACAAATGAGTCCTTTATAGGGGTTTGTCTTACATGACTTTGAGTAGGACACATGTGTCATGGATAGGTTACGTGCACTAGAAATGGGTCTTGACTATGCCACAATGTCAAGTCGATAAATAAGGTATTTAATCCCTAATTTAATTTTATTGAGCTACAGTACCATGAAAAAACCCTAGACACGGTGACACGATCCCTCACTAAGGGGTCATTCCCTATGATATGAATATGGGTGTCATTAATATGTTTCATGCATAGTGGATGGGCCTCATGGACTTGACTATAGTTGTGGTAAGGAAACAACATCCTCTGGACCTTGTCATTGGTTAGTGGAGCTAAAAAATATCCCAAGGCCCTTGTCATTGGTTGGTGGAGGGAAATTCCATCCTTAATCTATAAACATAGCTTATTAATCTTAAGAACAATGAACATGTTATTATACCACCACATTAAAGCATGAATTGTTTGTGGGGCCTTGACCATCATCAAAGACTAAAATCTAGTGTTTTAAGATCTTATTAAAGCTTCTCAAGATTAAGATCCTTTAATAAGCACTTAGATAAGCATTGAGGAATAAATAGTTTTGGGGGGACACAATGGCGTTGAGACCTACTAAACCTTCTTAAGCTTTAGCATTGTGAACAACACCTAGAAACCATGACATGATCCCTCTCTATGGATTCATTGACATCCAAGCTGAATATGGGTGTCATTATCATGTCTTGGGAATCATAGATGGGTGTCGGGTCCATGACCACAATAAAGGGAGGGAAATAGGAGCTCTTGTCCCTAAACCATGCTTCTTAGGTTCAAGAACCATGGATGAGTCCTTGAATCTCCACATCTGATCTCTCTTCATGAACAATCATCTCCAAGGGTGTTATGGCCACCATCACCAAGTTATTTCCACTCCAGGAATATATCTAAAGGTCTACTCAAGATCATAGCAGGAGAATAATGTGATTTATTCCCTAAATTATGCTTCTAAGACTCAATCTCCATCAAAAATTCCCACTAAACAAAAGTACTCTATGGTTATAGTGCCAACCACATCCTCAAATGACCACATGAGATCCTTGTACAATATCTCTAACTTACTAGAGGGATACTAATTTGAAATGGATAATTATATACATTTTCATCTATCTTGTTACTTTCTGGGTGGGAAAATTAGAGGAATTGACATGTAGGACCCATTTTAGTGGTCGATACCTGTTAAAAATTTTAGTTTTTGAAACCTTCCAAAGCCATTTTTAGGCATCAAATGACACTTTTGGGGGCCAAAACTTTGTGAGCATAGCTCTCAACCCATCGACACTATTATACACATCGATACCTTTCCAACAATGCAAAAATCACTTCAATCAAATTTTGTACGTGGAATTTATGACTCCTACAAGTTGACCTACCTTGTTGACCACCATGGTAGTAAGTGGATGCCACGTGAACCCCCATTACTAACACATGTGGGGCTATACACATGTGGAATTTCGAGAATATTCTAGAAGGGCCAAAACCTAACGTTAATTGAGGGTTGAGGCATGCAAAAAACCTAACCCTAGACAATTTTCATGCTATGTTAAATATTGTGTTTCTAGGAAGAGATGGGGTTATGTTTTTTTAACATTTTACTTGTTCCATAGTTGAGAAGAGCATCTAGGAGTTGGATTTGAGAGAATAATAAAGGAGGAAGAAGATTATATAACAATCATTTAGGGCATAGTGTTAAAATAAATTACATAGTGAGTTCCCATTTCTTCATATTTCCATTTTCATAATTGATGAAAAGAGAGAAGAGCATAGGCCTCACTTTCTAGCTGCATTTTCTCTCATATCGAGTTTCCTAGGATACATCTTGTGTTCATTTTTTGTGTATGGTGTATTCATTTTCTTATTATTACCTTTTTTTCTTAGTTATTTTCATAAATTTGTGCATTACGCTAGTAATAACAAATATGGGATTTAAGGAAATAAACTGAGTAATAAAATATTTCAGAATGTTGCAAGATCTCTTATGATGAACTATTATAG
The DNA here is from genome assembly GCA_009831015.1 of Picea engelmannii. Lineage (NCBI taxonomy): Eukaryota > Viridiplantae > Streptophyta > Pinopsida > Pinales > Pinaceae > Picea > Picea engelmannii. The sequence continues at coordinate 23,790 of ML780847.1, forward strand.
TGGAATATCCATGACAATTTATAGATCAGATATAGGTGTTATGATTAAACCGCAACACATGTCGTAAATGAGAATATGTCTTGGACCCACACTGACAATCATTTTCCATGCCATGGTCAAGATTTTTTAACATCCAGGTGGAATACGAAATCCACGAATAGGTTTTGTGCACTTGAAATGGTCTTAGAGTTCTAAACATTGTCAGAGGGGGGACAAGGAGCTTACGCCCTAAACGAAGGTCTTCTAAAGCTTTAGTGTTATGGTTAGGGGAGGAAAAAACTTGGGTCTTAGGCCTTAGAAACCACCTTTTTAGATCAATCTCCATGAACAACACCTGCAACCACAAAAAAACCCTCTCTAGTGGGTGTTTGACATCAAGGTTGGATATGGATGCAATTATGAGATTTTACACACCAAGGATGGGTCACAAGGCCTTGAACATGACTAGGAAGCAAACCAAGTGCTTTAGGATATTGTTGAATCTTATTGGGCTCAAGAGACTTGAATGGGTTCTCATACCAACACGTGACTCCTCTAAGTGAGACATGGGATATGGCTTCCATTAATTGGTTTTGGGAATTAGTGATAGGTCCAAGGGGCCTAGACCATGGTTTAAAATGAAAACAAGGGATTTACATTAGAAATAGAACCTTCTTGGCCTCAAGTGATATGAATAGGGCCTCCAACCATGACACATACCCTCTCTAATGGGGTCTTTGACACCCAAGTGGTATTCTAGGAGCCATTATTTTGATTTTCACAAAGAGTATGGACCTAATAGAGATATGCCCACTACATGAAAATAGGTTATAATGTTACACCTTTCCTTGTGAAACATTGATCCTAAAATAGATCCCGATAATAAAGGTGATGGACAATTTTCAAAGTTATGAATATATTAAATAAGAATGTGTGCATGTTCTTTGTGCATGCACACTTTTAATGCATTCTCAATCTTGTAAATTCAAAAAAATTGGTGGGACTCCCTCTTTTCCTCTAAGTGTTTGATGAGTTGGCTACATTAGTTTCAGTGATGGAATGAAAAACATGGTGGTTGAGGCTGCATAAACAAAACCACATCCATTTTCTCAACTATGTGTTCCTATCTTCATTTTCAACGATGATTTTAAATATGATCAACATAATCATTGTTGATGAAGCTATACATTTTAATAGATAATTATGTGCAAATTTTAAATATATGTTATTTTGAGAAAACACTATTTCTTTATATTTTTTATTGATTTTATTTGTACATATATCATAATTCTAAAATACATATGTCTTTTATTTATGGTGTAACCTTCTATTTTCTATCCCAATGTTCCACAAGCTTACGTGGAGGGAAAATTGATTGATTATATCGAGACCCTCTAATGTGGTCTCTTCGACCTCATTATTTTAGGCTTCAATGACTTTATTATTATCTTTTTATTCTAATATTAAACCAACATTGCAACATTGACATATGAATTATATTTTAGAGAAAAAGTAACATAGAAATGTTAGAAGAATGTGAATTTTTATGAGTTGTACAATTTTTATAAATAAAATTTATAGGTTCCAAAAGCTTATTCAATTTCCTACATTTTACCTTTGTACACCATATTCTAATTAGTTGGACATGTACCTCCAATAATTGTTTCTAATCAATAGATTGTTGTTTTTCAGATTTCCATTGCAGCTAATGTGTTATGACACGTAATGCATTCCAACTATTCTTGTAAGTTCACAATACTTCATAAATTCCTAAGCATGTTCCCATTCAAGCTATTGACAATAGTTCAAAAATATCAAAAACTTGGATTAAAAAACACTCATTTTATTAACTCTAGAACAACCATCTACTAAACTTTTAATTTTGTGATCCATGCCGATTATTAAATTTGAGAAACCAGACAAAAAAATCCTTATAAAACAAACCATGGTATACTAAAACAATATGTCAAAAATTGTGACAATGAATTGGAAGAGTCTATTGTAGAAGCAATAGTGTTGAACCACGAGAAATATACAAGAATACGATACCATACATATAACACACTACTAGGAAGAAAATCTCCAAGAATAAGTTGGAATTGCCACAACACGCTAATGTAAAACCAATGGAGAAAAACAATGCATGTGACTGGTAAATAAGGGAGTTGGCTAAGTTATTTGCAAGTGGCAATAGAAAATTTTCTCAAGGATATGTTAGTGAAAAGAATGAAAATGAGGTTTGAGCTTTAAATGTTATGACACAACTTTCATGAATGGAAGAAAACATTTAACAACCATTATTATTCGCCACAGGAGAGAAAGGTAGTGGGTGGGGGGCCAAAGGGATGACTTGGAGGGAGTTCAGATCTGGGTAGAAGGAAATGGAAGAAGATGACATGGATTGATTGTTGGACCTAGTAGATGAAGCTTTATGGATTCAAGTCGGTATCTTTAAAACTGATGAGGAATGCCAAGAAGAATTAAAAACGAAAACATTGTTGAAGTACCAGGTGGATACTTTTTAAAATGTCAATCTTCTCAATGACGTGTTATCGATAGTCCATCTATCAAGGATCATAGATAAAAAAAATTAACATGGAAGCGATGGGAGGTCCTAGGGTTCTGAGCTTAGCAAAGTTTACAAAGGAGCATGGTCAATTTGAACTATTGTTGAGACCGCAAGGGATTGAAGTTGTAGATGATTCCTCCATAAAGGAGGCAAGATTAAGGGTTTCGACTAGAGATTCAAAATATTAGGATATCTTCTTTTTGGAGGGAAAGGAGAGAAATGAAAAGGGTATTGGAACAAGAGGAAGTTTTGGAGGGTCTGTGGGGAAGGATAGGAGGTATTGGGAGATTAAGTTGTGGAAGCCAAGGAGAAAAATCTCCAAGATGGTGTTGGGTTGAGATATGGGTTTGCAGGAGGTCTATTCACTTTCTTTACATGCTCTGGTTGGTCGCTTTATTTATTGGGAATTGTCTAAGTTGGACATTACCTAGTGGGCTGAGGAAAATTGGAAACCTTTATTGGGATATTATCCAGATTTTTTAGCGTTGGTTTGTGGGTGTTTTTTTTTCCAGTTCAGAGAGGCTACTGATGTGGACAGGATATTAGATAGAGTCTGAATTTGTGGCTCTGGAAGCATAATGGTTAAAATATGGTCACATCCTTTTAACCTAGAGAAAGAACATTTTAGATACCGTCACTTATGGGTGTTGTTGTCAAGCTTCCCTATGGCTTTCTGTAATCTGGAATCCTTTAAGGTGACAAGTGATTCTCTGGGAAAAAAATTTCATGTGGATTCAAAGGTACTAACGAGTCAGGATCGAAGAGTCAGAAAACTATTGGTAGAGATTGATTTACATAAGGGTCTACTGGAAGAACTAGAAATCAAATGGAAAGGGATAGTATATTTCCTAAGGATTGATTACTGGGGGATCCCTTTTAGATGTTCAGTTTGCAAGGAAGTGGGAAATTTGAAAAAAAAAATCCTGGAAAATTTAAGAAACAATTTGAAGTCGTTTCTTCGATTGTTGATGATTGGGATGTGAATATAGTTACGCTCGAGAAAGTTGTTGAAAAAATTGTCTCTCTTGTAGAGAGGGACTCAATAGATTTTCTTTTGGACTCTGAATCGGTGTTTGGTAAGCTAAAAACATTATCCCCAACACTTGTTTCCTCTCTTACTTTGAATGATGTAGAGTTGCTACAGGGTGTTTGTTTGGATAGTTCTTGTATTACCTTTCCATTAGCCTTTCCTGAGAAAACTGTTCATATTAATTTGATTGAAGAAGTTGAAAAAGGGGAACCTAGTTCAGAAGATGGTTTGAAGAAGGAGGAGATATATTTTGGTAGATTTGAGGGGATTTTGAAGGGGGTTGTTTTTCCTGTAGAGGAGAAAATAATATCAAAAGTAGAGGTGGGAATTGGAATTTTAAAGAATTTAGGTCTTTCAGTCTGTAAGGAAACCCCATGTTTGAACTCTGAGCTAGAGTTTTGGCCAGAAGAAGGGGGTTCGTGTTCAAAATTTTTGGGTCTTCCCTTTGTTTATGGTTTGGATGAGTTGTAGAGAGGTATAAGTGGGGAGGAATTTTCGAATGTAGAGGAAACTTTAACTTTTCCTAAGGTCTCTAGTACTTTGGTTGATTTTAGTGAGATTATTCCTTTGGAGAAATCTGTAAATAAAGTAGTAGAGGATTATTTATCTACTTTATCCCGACTTATAAAGAATTTCTGAGTCGTACTCCTCTCCGGATCTATGCGGGGGGGATACTACTACTTATTTACCCAAATTAAAGATTGATGATTTGGTTGAGGGAGATGGAGTTTGCAGGAAGACTAAGGAGGTTTTGGAAAAGAAAGGAGCATTTTTTAGAGGTTTAGAAAACAAGTTTTCTCCAGTCAAAAGGAGAAGTGCAAGAATTTTTTTGAAGGAGATGAGAATTATTGGAAGTTCTAGTTTGTATATTTTGGAAGGTCCAAGGGCACTTAGAGCACATAAATCCATAGAGATGGGTAAAAATGATTGTGGTCTCACTAAATGTTAGAGGATTTAGGGGTGCTCCAAAATATTTATCCCTCAAAAGGTTGATAGATTTGGTAAATTAACCAAATATTTTTCTAGTACAAGAAACTATGGTTAGTGGGAACAGAGCAAGAGATTTGTTCTCAAAAATATTACCTCTGTGTAATTTTTGTGCGGTGGATTCAATTGGGTTGTCAAGGGGACTGATTGTTTCTTGGAATCCTAAAAATGCTAATTTCAAGGATTTACTCCTGCAAGAATCTTGTTAGATGGGATTGTTAAGGATCTCAAAATGAAACTGAAGCTAGTAAACTATTATGGTCCCTATGGAAATAGAATTTTTTTTTGGGATAATTTGAAGTTGGATCTTATCTTGAAGGAGCCTGGTTTAATTCTGGGAGGCGACCTAATTTTTACTGTTTCTATGAGGGAAGTTTGGGTCAATTCCTCTAGGAGTGATCCTTTGTCTTCCTATTTAAATCAATTATTTTATGACAAAGGGTTAATAGATGTTGAACTTGTTAACATGATACCGACCCGGAGAAATGGAAGAGGGGATCAGGATTTTATTGCTAATAGGTTATATTGCTTTTTAATAAATGAAAACATGGTGGTTTTAGGGCTCATATATCGATTGTGGGTGGTAAATGTTAAAATACCTGACCATATATCTGCAGTTTTTCAAATTGAAAAAGAGAAGGAAAACATTAAGTTTCCTTTTAAATTTAATTCAGTTTGGCTAATTGAACCAAATTTTGTGAACTTAGACATTCCATTTGGCATAATTTAGTGGGTATATAGGTTTCTTCTCCAATGGATACACTAGTTCAAAAGTTAAAGTTGTTGAAATCTTTGGTTATAAAATATGAGACGAACAAGTAGCTAAAATCTAAAGAGGAATTAGTCCAGTTGGAAGTGGATTTGGAAATTCTTTACTCTGAATTTTCTGGGGGATTTGAGAGGGTTGAAGATAAGGTTTTGGTTGCAGAGAAAGAGAAAAGGGAAATGGAGTTGTTAAAGTAGGAGGAGGAGACTTGGAGACAAAAAAGTAGAGTAAATTGGCTTGCTTCTGGGGATAGGAATACAAAGTTTTTTCATTCCTATGCAAATTTTAGAAGACATATTAACACTATTTGGGATATCAGAAAGGTGGATGGTTCTATAACTACAAGTCAAAAGGATTTAGAAAAGGAAGATGTTGGGTATTTTTGAAATATTTTTAAAGAACAAAAGAATCTCTCTATTGTTTAAGAATTGGAAGTTATTCAAACTTACCCTGGGATTTTTTCGGTGGAAGAAGGACAGAGAATTGTTGATCCCATTCAATTATCAAAGGTGTTGACTACCTTGAAAGGTTTTGTTTCTTCAAAAATCCTGGTTCGGATGGTTGGACTATTGAATTTCTTTTGGAATTCTTTGATCTCTTGGGTTCTGAACTATTGGAAGTGGTGGAGGAGTCCAGAATTAAGGGAAAGGTAACTGGGGATCTTAATGCAACCTTTCTAGCTCTTATTATGAAAAGTGATAATCATGATTCCTTTGTAGGCTTTAGACCCATTTCTCTATGTAACTTGATATATAAGATAATTACTAAAATCATTGCTAGCATAATTAAATCATACCTCTCAAAGGGTATATTAAAGGAACAATTTGGCTTCTTGGAGAATAGACATATTACATATGAAATTAGAGTGGCACAGAAGGCTTTTCATAGTGTAAAGGTAAAAAAAAAAAAAGTATTGGTCTTGAAATTATATATGATGAAAGCTTATGATAGGGTTGATTGGAGGTTTCTCAGCTTAGTGTTACTTCAGATTGGTCTCAGCCTAGAAGTTACAAACTGGATTATGGGGTGTGTCATCTCAACAAATTTCTTTGTCTTGATTAATGTTAGTCCCTATGGTTTCTTCAGAAGTTCTAGAGGATTTAGGAAAGGTTGTCCTCTTTCCCCTTTGTTGTTTTTACTTATTGTTGAAGGTCTAAGTAGAATTCTTTTGAAGCTAGTTGAAGATGGTAAAATTGAAGGAGTATTAGTTCAAAATGGAATTAGGCTTACGCACTTTCTTTTGTGGATGATGTTATTTTATTTGAAAAAATATCTTTAACATAATGGAAATTCTTAAACGACACACTTGGCTTGTTTTGCAATGCTACTGGTATGTTTTTCAATTCACAAAAATATGTTTTTTTAGAAAAAGGTTGGTATGGGGAGGAGTTATTACACTTAAAATAAAATTTTCCTTATGAGGTAAAATCTTTAGATGAGGGCTTTAAATATTTGGGGTTCTTTCTTAAGCCCAATTTCTACTCAATGATTGATTGGAGGTGGTTGCTTAAAAAAGTTGATAAAATAATCTAAAACTGTTGTCATAGATGGATCACTTTAGGAGGCAGGTATATTCTTGTTAAATCAGTCTTGGAAACGATTATTGTTTATTGGTTATCTCTGGTGAAGATTCCAAAAGGCATTTTAGATAGAATTTTAAGGAGGATGTTCAGTTTTTTGTGGACTAGTAAAAAAGAAAAATGAAGAATACATTTGGTAAACTGGAAAAGGATTTCTAAGCAAAAAAAGAAAGGAGGATGGGGTATTAAAAACAAAAATTGGTTTGGTAAAGCTATGGAAACAAAGAGTTTGTGGAGGAGTCTAACAATCCCAGGTATTTGGCATGAAGTGATTCTTAAAAATTATTTAAAAAATAAATCTGTAGTGGAATGGATTAGGGAAGGGAGAAAGAATTTGAAAGGAATATGAAATTATTGGAGAGCTCTCACTTCTTCATTGCATATGATCA
>ML780847.1:31189-75821 GCA_009831015.1 Picea engelmannii
CTTTTAGTCAAGAGGATCCTATGGTGCAATCTCATGATGAACAATTTGTTTTTCATCATACCAAACACCAACATGTCCAATGCACTCTCAATATTTACTATCAAGTGAATGAAAATCATTAAGATCCCATTTAATTTTTACCTAGATGATCTACTGATTGGCAATATTAGTTATTTTTGGCTTTGTTAAAATCACACAACTTAGTTTTTGTTAGGAAAAATATTGGCATAAGGATAATTAAAATTTTGAATACCACTATTCATGTTGTTATAAATCATTAGGTTGCATTTTATTCAATTGGAAATAATACTCAATCAAAATATCGTAATGCATACCACCGTGTCTTGTCAAAATCGATTGTAAACAAAACCATAAGGCAACATCACTTGCTCACAAGGAAATCTAACATTTTAAAAGTAACTTCCAAAGTTCTTTGAAAGTATTCTAATAAAGAGAAAGTGACAACCTAAGTCAAACATATTATTGGGCCTTTTTTGGTAGGTTTCCTCATTCTGACATGAAGTTAATTGAAGTGGTTGAGGTACTAGTCTAGAATTTTTGGAATGAACATACCAGGCCTTCATTAAATCAACAAGATGTGTTAAATTTGAGAAGTGTTTTTGACCATGAACCCCAGATTTAAAAATTTATTGACATATCATAAACAAAACTCTATGAGAGATACAAGAACGAGCACAAGGTGATGAATGCAGGTCAAAGATATTTCAAGAAATGAAAACCACGATATGTTAAAATATGTAAGAAAGCTATTCGAAAGTATTCTAACAATATTTTAATTTTGAGATGAAAATTGTATTTTCCAATGGTTCTCTATAGTAATGGAAGAGGAAACAAGAAGTAGAGTAATCGACAAAGGGAGGAAAGATGAAAATAAATTTTTGGGAGGTGGTCAATGTAGATCGATCACATGCATATTATGGTAGCAAAACATATGAAACTCATGGATTTCATTTAGTTCGAAGCTTATAAAACCTTCTTGTTGATATGGTTAAATGACCCCATGCTGGCATAGGGGCAGACCTAGGGTTCAATTCTACAACAAAGCACCAACAAAACTCTAACTACCGACCCTTTCAGAAACACCTTTGAAGCAGATGAAGTCTCACCCGAGGTAGAGGCAGGGGTGGTTGTAGGACTCCAGTGTTTGCAACCTTAGCTGGGACACAGATCTGTGACTGTAACACCTTAATAGGGCACTTAGCAGTTATAGTTCATCAATATCCAATCTTAGTTTACAGCGCAATTAAACCATAGTTACAAAGCATTGCAGTATTTAACCAGATCTACTATATTCAAGAACTAAGCACATCCACATAGTTCAGATCTAGTATTCATCCATACTATTAAGAACATAACATTAACATATCTATCTACAATTTATCTATATCAAAGCACTAAGCAAGTTAACATATAAACACATCAATACATCTCACAAAGAAAGGAAACACAACATGTACATGGTTCACCCCCACCCTGGGGCTACGTCCACCAACTCTTCATCTTATTTATTATCTTCTTCAATCAGTTACATGCACAGAGCCACAAAACCCTACTTTGTAGAGGACAGAAAATCTACGCACCTCGCTAGATCCTCCTTTCCCGGGATAGGTTATAACACAAAGCCTGTTCTCAATCTCTTACACTCGCTTTCATTGAGCTCTACAAGGCTCATACAGTATGCACAAAAACAATCTCCACTCAACACTTAGCACTTTAGATCACATAGATCGAACTCTAGCACTTAGCACATTGGCCTCTTCTTACATCACGTAGCTACTTATTTATACATTACAAAATGGGCCTAAACATGGGTAAACACATGGGATTACATTCCCATACCCATTACATAATCTTGAATCATAAAAGGGGCCCTAAAAGGGGCTGAGATCCCACAATCTCTGCTTTGTCTCACGCTCTGCCTTCGACAGCCTGTCAAAGTCCCAAAAGTAGTTCAAACCTAACCAAGGATCCTCAAAACTTGGTTAAGGGCCAGCAGGCCCCCAACACTCACATGTGACTCGTCCCGAGTCACTCTGATCTGGGTAGCTCAGTTTCAAAAGCCTTGAGCTTGGCTCGAGCTGCTTCTACTTGTTGTTATGCTACGACCTCTTGTTCAACAAAATCTTGTATGACAACTTCATTGATAGGTCCCTCTAGGCATTGTTTAGCTACAGTGACGACTTGCTTCAGTTCTTCTCCTCGAACTTCGATCTCTGTGAACAGTTGGTAAGCCTCATCCTGTACAGGTTGGAGCCTCTGATTCACTTCCATGACTTTTCTTTGAATGGTGTGGACCTGCTACTAGGTAGTTCGCTGCTCTTGGGATCACTTCATCCTTTCAATAGCTGATAGGGGCTTCAAATGCGCCTGTATTGTTTCGTCTTGATACTTCGCCTCTTGGAGCTGTGACTCAAGTGTCTTCAGTTCTGGATTCTCGGTGAGTCGCTAATACATCTGGGCATTGTGCGAAGATCTAAGTATGCTATTCATTGTTGTAGCTGTTAGATAGATTATTTGAGCTTCTCTACTTGATGCGTGACTCAATCTTCTTCCTATGGTTCTAAGCCTATCACAGAGCGAAGTGCTCTTTTGATTGCTTCTTTCACTTCGATTTGATCTGCGAGCAATTGTTATTTTTCTTGCTGCATATTTGATTTCTCCTTTTCAAACTTTATCTAGAGAGAAACCTTATCCTGCTCTGCAAGTCAGCATTGTTCTACGAGTACTCCTTGCACTTGCTTCAAGGCTTAGGTGGCTTGTTCTATTTCTTCTTGTGCTCAAAGAAGGTGAGCTTCAGTTTCATTTGCTAGTCGACAGAGTTGGGTTGGATCATCTCCCAACTCTGGTTCTCCTAATGGAAGGGGCGCAGTGGAAAATTTGTGACTGGACTGAAGGGGCTACTATACCCCTTGGAGTTTGACCTCAATTCTATCATAGATTTCCTCATGCTTGGATTCTTGTTTCTCCATGATTTCTTGCGAGGCGTCATTTAGGGCTGCTATGATGAAGTAAAAATCATCGATAGTGAGTACAGTCTGCATCTTAGTCACGGTGGCTCTAGATTTATTTCGGGAAGAAGGTTTCAGGGGAGGAACCTTCCTCTTCTTCAGGGGATTGGTCTCATCTCTAGGTGGTGTTAATTCACCTTTTTTCTGTTCATCTTCTTTTCCATTTATCTCTTCTACTTCATCATCACCCGCTCGTTTAGGTGATACTGAAGCGTTCTTTCCTAAGGCGCTTCTTAAGTCTTGGACCTCTTCGATATTCCTCCTTCTACTGGGTCCAGGTGTATCATGTTCTTTCTGTGTGGTATCTGGGCTATCAGGGTCAGACATCTCTTTAGGCTTTGTGGTAATAAGGAGGTCTGTCGACCAGTCCTTAGTGATCTCCTCAAGGTCCTCTTCCATGAGCTTGTAGTATGACTGAAGCTCCTCCTTATGTTTATCCACTCACGCTGTAATGTAGATGAAGTGTCGATGTGCACAGAACTTCATCAGGGGTCAGAACCTCTGTAGGATGTTTGGAGTCATGCGAGGTTCAACTTTGATGGCTCTCTTTAGTTGGAGGTAATATGTGTGAAAAAAAACGTTCGACTACCACTGTTTGCTCATATCGCTCGAGTACCAGAGTGTGGTGAACTTTGCAACAAGCGACTCAAATGGCTTGATGTCTGGGAAGGTTGCACCTTCCGGCATTTCCCAAGCAACAAACGCGATGAGGATCAGGAGCAATCTAAAATGGAATTCATAGCCCCGATCCTGTGCTTCGCGACAGTCCAGTTCAAGTTGATTAACTGGGTACTTTGTGCAGTTCATCTGTAGAACTTCCACACACTTCCCTGCAAGGTCAACGACAAAGCATGTGACCTACGTGGTCCTGTTCTTCCTTACAAGAATTCCTGCAATTAACTGACATGCTAGGCGCACTGCGCCATTCTGGATGGAGGCTACCTTGTAACCTCACATCCCCTTCTCAACATCATCGTATGTATCAATGATATTTTGTGCTAGTGCACAATCTATAGCGTTTCCTGGATAGAAGTCCTGTGGATCAGGTCCTTGCATACTTAATCCTGTGATCCTATGGATCAGCGTTAGATCGACTATGATACAGCGATTGAGCCATAAGTAGCCGCCATGGTAACATGAAAGTAGTAGCTTGACACAGGTGTTAACTTCCTGGTGCTTTCCGAAGTGTGGTATTTTCATTACATTCAATAGGGTGGACTGCGCGATGTTCATTTTCCATGAATGGGGGATTATCTTCAAATTATTCCCCTTCAACTTGGTCAAGTAATTGTACGCAACGAGCATGCTATGGCTCTTGCGATCTCTGAGGTTGAAGTCGTTGAAATTCAACGCTACGATCTTGTCATGCTGTGCTTTTACTGCGTGTATCCCCTTCAGGAGGTACACAGTAACCATGGTGTACTCAAAATCTCATGGCACACTATCTCGAATTATCACACCGACTAGAGGCCGGATGTAATCGAGTAATATGGTTGGTATCAACTTCACATTTACTAGGTCATCTCGGTGTTGGTTCTCTTCTCTACTGCTGATCGAGATGGCCTAGATCTGCGAGCAGTCGACGGGGAGGCTTGCACTCCTCTCATTCATGATGCTTGTACACCCACAGACATTACTCTTTCATTCATGAGGTCAATGAGTACCTCCTTCACAGATTTTTCCACTACGCTAAGTTCTTCGGACATACACACTCATGGTTGAATCTCTCGAGTTTGAAGAGTAACTAGTTAATGCAACATAATTGATGGTGATAGCGCGATGATAACTGTGCGGAATCAACTAATCTGCGGGCTCATATTCATGGTTAGAAAAAGTGTTCTCAGTGAAAGCTTCAATGGAATAAATAGACAACGAAGCAACAGATCTCTCCAATGGGCGATAAGCCTCCATTAACTTAGTTATGTCCGTTACGACGTGGTCCCAACGGTTTGATGGCGAGTTGTCTAACCATAAATTCCTTTATACCCATTCGGGATGTTGGTCTAATGGTTATACTATTCCCAACATCTATATTGCTTTGCTATGGCAAAGTGCCATGTAACGTTGTTCTGATATCCCGATGAAGTTCCTGTTTTGTAAATTTTCCCTTTGTGAAGTTCCCTCTGGAACCTTCTGTAACTTTTCGATCGTTGCTCTCTTCTTACTGAGATTTCGAGCCTTCTTTTCGGTGAGCTTCATCTCGTTACTCCTCTTTCCATTCTAATTCTTGTCTTCTTTTGGCATAGTAACTTCACGTTGTTGAGATTCTTTTCTAAGATTCAAGCGTAATACTTCTTCTCTAGATGGGATAGGTACTTCAGTATTCTTCAAATATTCTTTTGTTCTTTCAACTTCAACATCCAAGTCTCCGGTCCTAAGTAGCTTCGATCTATTGTCCTATTCTTCAATCAGCTGTGCGATCCTCCTAGTCATGAAATCTTTCAACTCTTGCTTCTTCTTCTCTAAGACTTATTCTTCTTTCCTTCTAGTATGATCCTTCTCGATATAAGGTTTTCCTAGTAACATAGTAAATGGAGTGTTGTTGTCAATAAATTTAACAACCTCAAAATCTTCCTCTGTCAAAGTTCCATGAGCAATCATATATATCTGGGTAAGTCTTCCACATAGGGTTATTATTTTTCCTCTGAATAATCCTATTCCTCCCAATGAAGGAATCATAGAAGGCTCCTCTAAAAGTTCCCAAGTTCTTTCTGCCATGATGTTCACCTATGTTTCCTCATCCAAAACACAATCAATGTCAAAGTCTCCTATTCTTTCTTCAATGCACTCTTTTTCTTTGAATATCTCTGATAAGATGATATGTCAGTGGTCATTCAGGGTTTCTTTCATCTGTATCAATACTATCTCTGATTCTTTCTGGGGGTTTTCCATAATCTCAGTTTCTGGATCCGCCTTAGGGTTTTCTTAGTTCATATTCATTCTCTCAACCTTAGCAATCATTCTAGGGAAATCCAATACTTCATGGTCCATATCTCTACAACAGAGACAACTAGATATTCTACCAGGGCATTCCTTATCCAGATGTCTCGATCTTATGCAACTATAAGAAAGGGTTAATCCTCTTTTTCTTTTAAATGATCCTCGACCTTTCATGTACTGTGCACTAGGATCATAGTAGCTAACCTACACAAAATTATTTCTAGGATCCTGCATCCATTTGTTAGTCCAAACATTCTCTCTATGCATAGGTATACCATATCTTTCACTATTATTATTAGATCTACTCATATCAAACCTTCTTTCATCTATCAGTGTAATAGTTTTCAAGCTAGGACAAATCTTATCAAACATACCTAGATCCATACTTTAGAAACAAAAATATCCACTAATCTTATCTTCAACAAAGCACAAAGCTTCCAAATCTAAAAAATTTCACTATTCTTACCTTTATCAGAGAACAGAGCATTCATATCTTACCTCCTTTCTTCAGATCAGACTTCTTTTCTTAGCACAGAGCTTCACAGATCAAGTGGAATTTTGCGCACTAGGGCAACAGATCTATGCACAGAGCTTTCACAGTTTTAGGTCAGATCTTCGCATGGAGCTTCTTCTTCCTCAGTTCCTAGCAATCAAGGTTTCATTCCTGGCAACAGAACCATTTGTTGGCACAGGGGCAGACCCAGGGTTCAATGCTACAACAACGCACCAACAAAAACCTAACTATTGGCCCCTTCGGAAACACCTGTGAAGCAGATGAAGTCTCACCTGAGGTAGAGGCAGGGGTGGTTGTAGGAATCCAGTGTCTGCAACCTTAGCTAGGACATAGATCTGTGATTGTAACACCTTAACAGGGAACTTAACAGTTATAGTTCATCAATATCCAGTCTTAGTTTAGAGCGCAGTTAAACCCTAATTACAGAGAATTGCAGTATTTAACCAGATCTACTATATTTAAGCACTAAGCACATCCACATAGGCCAGATCTAGTATTCATCCATACTATTAAGAACATAACATTAACATATCTATCTACCATTCATCTATATCGAAGCAGTAAGCAATTTAATATATAAACACATCAATCCATCGCATAAAGTAGATAAACACAACATGTACATGGTTCAACCCCACCTTGGGGCTACGTCCACCAACTCTTCATCTTTTTTATTAGCTTCTTCAATAAGTTACATGCACAAAGCCACAAACACCCTACTCTACAGAGGAAAGGAGATATGCACACCTTGCTAGATCCTCTTTCCCCGGGCTAGGTTACAACACTAAGCCTCTTCTCAATCTCTTACACTCACTTACACTGAGCTCTACAAGCCTCATACAGTATGCACAAAAGCAATCTCCACTCAACACTTAGCACTTTTGATCACATAGATCAAACTCTAGCACTTAGCACACTAGCCTCTTCTTACATCGCCTAGCTACTTATTTATACATTACAAAATGGGCCTAAACATGGGTAAACCCATGGGCCAACATTCCCATACCCATTATATAATCCTGAATCCAAAATAGGGCCCTAAAAGGGGTCGATATCCCGCAATCTCCTCTTCATCTTGCGCTCCGCCTTCGAGAGCCTGTCGAAGTCCCAAAAGTAGGTCAAACTGACCAAGGATCCTCAAAACTTGGTCAAGGGCCAACAACCCATGAATTAGTAGTGGTTCTCCCTAATCAAAGGTCCCAATTATTCTTTACACTATTTGGAATAGGGAACCCAAATAAATTATGGCCCAATAATCTTTACTAGTTTTGAAGGGTTTACCAGTTGTACGCTAGTCCACCATTTATGTTTCTTTTTATGCAATGAATGAAATGAAACTATTCTAATATGAAAAATGAAAATTAATTCCTAGGCTAAACTACAAAACCAAGGAGATAAGCATAGTGCCAAATATATCACTACTTTATATCTTTAGTAAGAAAATTATTGAGAAATAAAAGTAGAAATCTAAATAACGAGATGCATACTAGAAAAGTATAGAAATGAACAACTAGTTACAATACCATGATTATGTCTATAGAAAAATGTTTCATGAGATCAACAAAATAAATTAGATTTCTCATACATGAGAAAACTCTTCCATATAAAAGAAAATTTTTACACCATTAAACTCAGTAAACTAGTAGAATATGTTATATACATTGTAATATTTAAGAATGCAGTTTTTCTTCAAAATATCCTGGCCAACAATGGCTTCTCATTTGTTCATACTGTAAAAGATTTTACAAAATTATAGAAGAAAAAGTTTCTTCTCTATCAAGATTATCTTATTTATACAAAAAGGGGAATATGGAGATTAATGACTTTGATTCTTCCACTTTGCTATTTGGTTCCATTTGTTGTTACGAGGAAAATCTCTCTATGGCTAGGGTAAACCACAACAGACATGTATGACTACAAAAATCAACTCTTTCCCATAAACATGCTATATAAACCAATGTGCAAGCGAGATAAGAAAGAGACCTACCTCATCCAGATGTTTGATGATGTCTACCGTTGAGAACTTTGACCCAAATCTTTATACCTGCAACAAGTTCTCAACAAACAAACGAAGCAAGCATATAGTGATAATATAAAAGGTTAGCACATTAGATAGAATAATACATTAATATACAAAACAAACATGCCCATGGATAATAACTCATATATTTGCAAGATATCAATTAGAATGGAAATAAGTGTTTCTATTAATAAATGATCAGCAAAAGTGAAAACATAGACTTTTGTGTCGGCACGGCTCGGAACCAAGAAACCAAGTTCCTTCTAGCTAGGCCTCCACCACTTCAATCCTCCACCAAAGTCAAGCTCATATAAGGGATACAAAGAGGTTCTCCATCAATAAGGGAAGATCTTGGGGGTTGAACACTATGTTCATACTTAAAGGACAAAGGGACGTAGACTCAATATGAAATAATAATTTCTCCAGAGTAAATTTTCTCTCAAAGTTGAATTCTCTCTCTTCTTTTCCATAGCTCAGAATTGACCTTTTTATAGCCTTCAAAATTCAACTAAAAGACTGAGTCGAAATGTTTCTAGTATATGGAAGGCCAAGGATCATAGATATCGTGTCGTGACATGGAAACTCGATATTTAATTTTGATTTTCTAGCACAAATCACGATGTACGCGGGCTATAGTGGAGCAGCCTGCGTATACACTTGTTGTATAGGGTGCAAGATGCGTACAAGTGTAAAAAATTTATATTTTTGTCTTTGGATTTATCAATGAGGGAAAGTGAGTCTACATAGAGAAATGAAGTAAGGCCCTCTCTGCAAGATTGCATAGGTTGAGGAAAATCTTTCTCTAACACATGCCCCCTCATGTGTGAGGTCAGAGGAGTATCTGCGATGGCCGAAATACATTATAAATAACCCATAAGTGGAGTGGTAGGGGACCAGCTGGACAAACTTAGTTGTTCATTACATTATGTACTGACTTTGCATACATGGCTACCAAAAGTTACACAACAAATCCATGTGAAAAATATACCGAACAAGTGTCTGTGGCCATCAAGAGGAAAATACAAATGCAGTTACATGCCAAAAATTTTCATAGCCACGAACAAGGCTCATTGGAACCAGTCTCAAAAAACCAAGCTGAGGATATTTGTATACCATGGAGTAAAATATGATCCCCCATGATCATTGAAGTCGTATAGGTATTGGTCCAATGAAAAGGAAGCAACAGGTCAAGAAACTTGCGGCCACAAAGTGATGTCTTCAAGTCTTCTACACAATCCACCAAAGGTGCAAGTCTACATCATGTGAATAAAGGAGTTCAGGTCGAATACAATAAGACATCGTTTGATTACTGGTCATTGATGTATATCGTTAACAAATGCGAGATAGCCTACCGATAATGAAAGTAGGTATCAAGGCATCGAGTGCATTCTTACAAGTGTGAATAGAGGATTTGGTGTCGAACACCTGAAGAATCCATCAATCAGGAGACATTGATGTATTCCCAATTGCCAATGGCGAGAGAGACTGCCACTAATGACTGCAAGCCTCAAGGTACTCATAACACTCTAGGCCCCGTTTCTAGAATAAATGGGTTGATGTCGATGGAAAGAGACCTGTTGAAAGGAGAGAAATCAGGAATCTGCCATCAGTCAACACGAGGTACAAAGTAGAAGCTTCATGATTTGGTGGAAACTGGACAAAGAAAAATTTCACGAACCAACAAACTTGTGCATCTTTCGCGTGTGCCAAGTGCAAGTGGTACATGAGAAATACCCTCTGAATAGTAGCCAATCATGAAAAATTGCTAACAAAAGTGAGGAAACCACCAATAAGGCTAATGGTATCCAAGACACTGCATGAATCCCAATGTGTGAATAGATGTCTTGTTGTCGAACACAAAGGAAACAACCTAGTCAACGACCAATGATGAAATGTCGACTGATGGGTTCAAGGTTACCTACCAATGATAAAAGTAGAGCCAAGGTGCACGATAAGACTACAATATCATGTGACTCTAACACAAAATGAGGGTATGGACGACATGCAAAGTCAAGAGTTATGAGGAGTGGCCGACATAGGTTGATAGACTTCCTTTGAACAAGAGTATGATACATATGGAGGACTCCGACAGCATAGAACTGATGATGAAACCATAAGATGCAGGAGGCATCGATGAAATTCTCTATAGGGACTGGAAGAGTAACTAGTCGGTAGAGAAGACTCTGTAACGAGCTCATTTTCCTAAGGTCATGCTAATCCCAAAATTATGATGATGAATGGACTCAAATAACTTTGTGCTCTACTCAAAGGAGACACGATTGCTGCTGATATAAGATAATACTCTCTTCCCACCCATCTTTTTTTGTTTTTTCATAGACAAATGAATGATATGATACAAAGGAGGAAATGAGTGTTGCAAGTAAGCAAAACTAGTTCTAGCAGTGGAACATACCTATGCTTAATGCAGGGAAGTGCATGTGGGATATGGACACTCGGGGGAATGTTCCCTCATAGGTATAGGGTATCAAATTGCGAAGGATATAAACAATGCTCTTCTTGGTTGAGGATGAAACCCTGCTGAGGCAAACGGTTTATAACACAAAGCGAGAACTGGCTATAGGCTCATTACTAAAAGCAATGGAATGAGATGCAATCACAACTTGATGCCAAAAAATGTCCTTTTTTATGTCTTTTAGTCTACTTGGTGTGAAAAAGGGCTAAACTTGTGCCAAATAGACGTCTCTTCAAAACCAATTTACGAGTGTGAAAAAGACAAGTTCACTCGACGATATTTTCACTTTTTGATAACGAGTCGGAAAAGAGCTTAACTAAGAATCATGACATTTCAAATCCAATTTAATCGAGTGTGAAAGGGACAAATCACTCGACAATCTTTTCCCTTTTTAGACGAGTCAGAAAAGATCTTAAATTAAACTCGTTTGGGATTCCATGAGGTATAAAGTCGCATGTTTATGAATGATAAATGAGGCTCATCATAAATTCAAGTATGAGTTGTAAGGGACTCAGGGTCCGGCTGCAAAATTATCTGCATGAGCACCAAATGCAGTAGGAGATCTAACTAGGGAACCCATGTTTGGTAATTCTCTACCACTTGAAAATGACACAATTTTATAGCAGATGGAGGGTTTTGTGTCGCAACAAATGGGTTCGTACCTAGGGCATAAAAAGTGACAGTTATAAGATAATTTGAAAATGCATAACGGAAAGGATACCTATCCTATATGTTGGGTAATGAATATACATGCCCGAGGTGACAAACAGTCGACATAATGTTTAAATATCCAAGAATCACAGGTTAAAATTGGAAAAACCAACTCGATCCACCTTTGTATTAGTCCATTAGGTGCAAAAATGGTTTAAAACAATAGGAAGTGGGTAAAATTAACTTATAAATAGTAATAAAATAAAAAACTACTATACCATTTTGATTTTTTACCCAACTAGTGCAAATTGGACCAAAATTCCTCCAAGATTCAAATGATGATTATAGGAGCATCGGGCAATGAAATCATGAGTTGTCTAGATAAGGTAATTCTTGTTCTCTTCCTCTTCAAATTCAATGGTTTAAAATTTTGAATTAGGTCTTAATGTTTAGTTATTGAAGGCACAAAGTATAGATTTTGGTGTATGCGGGCTGGATTTGGAGTAGCCTGTGTATACGCTTTTTGTATAGGGTGAAAGATGTGTACAAGTGGAAAAATTTTATATTTTTGTCTCTGGATTATTCAATCAGGGAAAGTGAGTCTGCATAGAGAAATGGAGTAAGGCCCTCTCTGCAATATTGCATAGGGCGAGGCAAATCTTTCTCTAACATTTGTAAATTTGAATCCCCTTCTTGTCTTGTTCAATTTCTTCATCCAACTATTCTTTTGTGCCACCGAAGGGTTTGTGTATTTTTCTCAGTTCGATTCTTGTTCTTGATTTTTTGAACTTTTTGTCCTTCCATGCCACCTAGTTTTTTTATTCTTTTTGTTAGTTCAAACTCCTTTTGACCATTTGGGTCTCTTTCTTGGTTTGTTCAAACTCTCCTCATTACTACTCAAACTCCTTTCTTGAATGTCAATTCACGTTGTCTATCAAGATTCTCCACATGTAAAGGTATCTCCAAGTCAGTAATCCTAGAACAAGGTGCACATGTTATATTTAAAATCAAATTCAATTTTCCATTGAACTCCCTTTTAAAATTGAACAAAATATATCTTATATGGGGAGGGGGTTAGCTAGAGAATTGGAATTGATCAAGAGATAGAGACTCACCCACACAAATTTTGAATAGTGAAGGCCATAATTTGGTAATTGCGGTCAACTACCAATTCAAGATCAAGGAAGAATTGAAAAGGTGAAGGGAGGACCCATTTGAAGGTTTGTATAGATCAATATGTGAATTAATAAATGTTTATAACAATATTTCTCATTTGGGAGAAATATTTTAGGGTTGAATGCAGAGATCAAAGAAACTAATGGTAAAAAATGTAGAGGGAAGGGGGGACGATTTGAGAATTGGGGAAAGTCCACACTTAATTACTAAGAGGAGGCATTGATTTGGTGATCAAGATGAATTGAAAATTTGGGACATATCAAAATAAAGTTGGTGAGGAGAGGGCCTGATTTCAAAATTTGGTTCAATTTCCAAATCAGTGAAAGGTTTGGAAAAATAAGGTAAGGAAAGGGCCTGGATTTGAATTCAAGCTTGATTTCAAAATCTATGGATTGATAAAGGATTCAAAGGAAAGAAGGGCCCCAATTTTTAAATTAGGATACAATTCAACTACTAAGGTAAACAAGGGGCTTGACTTGAGGATCAGTCCCAATTTGGAAATCGAAGAGAGAATTCAACAAGTAAAAAGGGGAGGATCCAAACTTTAGAGTTGGGAACAATTTGAAAATTGGGGGAATGAAGAAATGTTTGAAAGGTAACTCAAGATAAAAAAATAAAAATGAATTCAAAAAGGAAAGAAAAGAAACTTCAAATGAAAAAAAATAACTTGGACTAAAGGCAACTCAAAGAAAAAGGAAATTGAACGAGAAGAAAAAGAAAGGTGAGAAAGGGGTGAGATTTGGAAATCAAGCCCAATATGAAAATAAATAGGAAAAGTTAATGACTCACAAAAGTAGAGACCCAATTTGAAAATTGGGCCCAATATGAATGTCAAAGAAAAATTAAAAAGGTAAGCAATCCAAAACCAATTAAAAGAGCACTAGTTCAAGTAAAAAATGAAATGAAACTAAGTCGTGATCAAGAAAGTGGATAGTGAAGGTTCATCCGACTCATTCATTTCCAAGAATGGAAATAAATCAAGTTGCAATGTAATGAGGAAATAAAGTCAATATAAACCAAAAAGGATAACAAAGGAGAGGGGGGCAAGTTTTGAGAAAACTTGTAGGGGATTTCATAGGGATCACAAATGGAAGCAGTCTAGGTAAACCCATGAATCTTTAAATGGTTACTTATTCAATCATATTTTTTTTATACGAAGCTATAATTTTCATAAAGAGTCATACCTTAGAATTTATTCAAATAGATTCTCCAGGTCCTTCCTTTGTAACATGAACATAAAGTATCCCAATAATATAGCTTCAGTGATTTGGCATATTTTCTTGAAAATAAAAGTTATAGAGTTTATTTCCTTTGAATATTCATGTAACATCCCACTCTTGCGTGCACCTGTTGTGACTTATTCTTTGAGGACACTTGCGTGTAAGTGATCTGGTTCATTATATGATTGACTGTTTCGCTTATGGATTCTGATGATGAGATTGTGATTTATGATGTTATGTTATTTTATTTATGTATAGACAGGTGTTATTGATTGGTTTCTCCTGAGTGTGCAGGACTCTTGATGGATTGAGGATGCCGATGACATCAATTACCTCCTTGGACTCCAGATCGAGTTAGGAAGTGGACTATATATGGTTTGAGTACTTCTCTTATTGCATATGTGACATATGACTAGGTATATTATGATGTTGTTTATGGATCGCTGACATATTTCGTTGATGGATGCAGGCTGACGATTTCTTGTTAATCAGACTCACGTTAGCAGTAAAGAGGTCACGCACGACAACCAGAGATATTGAGGGAGAGGTGTGGAAGCAATATTTCCACAACCTACTAGCACTCTCACCCTGGATTGAACTGTAGTTTAACGATTACCTAGTTCGAGATATCCACGACGTCGTGAGGGAAGATTGATACAGTCTCTCACGAAGATTCTAAGGGGAGCACAATAAGGTAGGGTACTTATTCCTTAGAGGCCCTTAGTCTCCCACAACGTTGCCTGACGTAGTTTTAAATCCCAGTGTTAGACGTCTACCAAAATCAATCAAAAGGCGAGTGGCACCCTTGGAGAACATAGTGTGTCTTGAAGGGAACGTCGCGGTTTTTAACACTGGTGAGTCAATGAACCTAGGTACCTAGAAAACAATATCTCATTTTGACTAGGTCAGCCTTAAAATAAATGTTGTATGAGTAATGTTTAAAAATTATACAACAATTTCCCTTAAAAACAATTTTGTTAAGCCTAGTTGAATAAAGAGCATAGATCTAATTGAGGTATAAGGACTAAAACTAATTAATCAATTAATAAAGGAGGGGGGGGTGAATAAAAATCAAATCTAAAAATTAGAGAAATAATTTATCAAAAAAATTTCATTGTTGGCTATGTGCAAAATTTGATAATTTAGAACTTGGAAAAAAAAGGGGAAACTTAAATACAAAAGGAATGTGGAACATAGAAGGGAAACTAGTCTAGAGAACTTTCCAAATTCGAACTCAACTAAGATTTAAGAAAGGCGTCATTCATTAAGGGATTGTGAGAGAATAAAGAAACATTGAGGAAATTTTTTATGAATGCTTTTAGGTGTGAGGGACATTAGCAAATTAATTTAATTAATTAAATAAATTTATGGTGCAATTAAGGGATCGGGTGACAAGTGTATGGGGGAGAATTTTTCTTAATTAATTTTTAATAAAAAAAAATTAATGTGAAAATTGAAGTGTCACTAAGAAGAACTCTATAAAAGAAATAGTGGAGAAGGGGTATGGATCACGACTTGTATGCGTAAGGTTATGTTGTCGGATTTTTCTCTTGACTGTTTTTTCTTGTGAGTTGGGATACCCAGCTCTAATAGAGAGTGGTATCTCGACCTTGCGAGGCGAGCTAGGAGCTATTTTTCTCTGGTTTGTGTGCGTGGTCCCTTTGCGGCTCGGGGGGCTCAGGGGGAAGAAGAGTACCCCTAGCGTTGGCTGGGAGGTACAGGTGAGGTCTCAACGATTAGAAAGTGGGAACGAGGAGGATTGCCAGCTGCCAAAGACATCAACAAGCCAACATCGGTTATGGTATTCATGTTTAAGATATTATTTGTATTAAAATTTAGTTTTATGCTTCTATGGTCATGGTTTTTTTGATGACAATTTCATTCCGTTGAGTTTTCTTTACATATGTCTAGTTATGGGGATTTTATCATATTGTTCATCATAAGTTTTAGTTTATCTTTGTAATCTGATAGATGGAAGGAACCTAATCTGTATACATATAACTTGGGACGACAGTCACTTTAGTGGTAGATTTGTATTTCATCTCATTATGTTCGTGTAAAGTATTTCATCACATTGTAAGTTTTACTGTATGTGCAATTTTTCCTTGGTGTTGTAGCACTTGGCAATTGGTAAGTTGTATGGCATTGGACAATTTTCTTGGCTGATAATAAATTCTGTACATAGTAGTTGTTGTTGTCTTTCCTTCAAACGATATAATTTAACTTGTACCTCGGTTGACTGTTGTTGCCAATTTGTTCCCGCTCGATTTTTGTTGTTATCAAAATTTGCATCTGCCACTGCCACATCCATGGTTCTCCATTTCCAACCTACTCTACTCAATCCCCTTTCCCTTTCTTCCATTTAGTATTGCTTGCGTAAGGGAAATACCCACTTATTTGGTAGCCCAATCGAGCAGTGCCCTTCAAACTTTTTCCACTAGTTGCATCTGCGTGTAAAAGTCTTTTTTTACTGTTCTGTTCTTATTGAGAGAGTGCACACCCAAAGAACTGGTGCACACCTCTATTCTGGTGTGTGTTGAGAGTTAGCATGCCTTCCTTACTGCTAGTCGTGTGAATAAGAAGTAAGGGAATCATTTTTAATTGGGAGGGCGAGTGGAGAATGCTATACGCATCTCTCTCTTGCTCAGAGATAACAGCAATAAAGATTCCTCTCTTAAGTAAGGGGGTTACACCCTCTCACTCAGATCTGTTGTCAATTCGCCCAGTACCTCTTGCGCAGTTTTATTGACCTTCTTTTTTACCCTCGAGCTTATATTTGCGCCCAGGTCAGAGCTTACTCCTGGAGGATTTCCTTTTGTATCAACCGTGAATCTATGCATTCCATTTAACCTAAAAAAACAGGATTTCTCTCTGCGTTTTAACCTCAACTTTTTACTTTCTCTTAGCATTTATCACCTCAGCTATCGATGGTGTCTGCATGCGTTTTCTTCCTCAAGGTATTGACATCCTTTCCTCAGCGTATCGACCACCTTTTTCTCAGCGTTTAGACATTCTTTTACCTCTGTGGGTAGACATATTCTCCTTGTGCGATTTGACAGTTTACTCCCAGTGAATTTACCTCCATACCCCAGCGATTTCGCTACCACCAAATCGGCGTTAGCACAAGCACTTTCCTCAATAATAAATATGATCTTCCTCTTTGATAACCCGCAAGTCCCTTCGATGTGGCTGAGCGAATCGTGAGAATTAAATTTAAATTTATAAATCAGTTGAAATTTATTCCGGTTTAAATTTAATTCTGTTGCAATTTTAAATTTAGAATTATAAATTCTGTTGCAATTTTAATTGAGAATATAACTGGAAATTATATTACAGTTTAGATTATGCCCAATCAGTTTAGGGTATATGATAAAACATACGTTGATATGGGGAATTAAATTTGCATATTAATGTTGAGAATTGAGTTAAAACAATTTAGTTATTGAGTGTGAAATTTATATTAATATTGACAGTTGAGTTCAAAATAATTTAGATATTAAGGTGATAAAATTTAAATTAAGGTAGTATAAGGGATCAGTTTAATTAGCGTTCATGATCGTTATTGAGTATTGATTATTTTCTTTACGGAATATGTGGTTTGAATCTTTGGGTTAAAGTACGGTAGTTCATGTTGAAGGATTAGCGAACGTTGGCATACACTAATGTGGGAAAGCGTTCTTGAGGATCTTTATAAACGTTTCCTAGTAAAGTGAGGTCATTTATGTATGTGGGAAACAAAGATGCATGTATCCATGCATGTGGGGAGATATCTCTTGAATTTCATTAAAACATTTAAAAAAAATTAATATAAAAACTTATAAATATAAGGAGTTAAACTTATATCAATATTGATGTTGAGGAATCAAGTTCACAATAAACTTATATTAATGTATTTTGATGTTTCAATTCTTAAGATAAAAACAACTTGATATCCAAGTTCAAACAAGTTCCAAGTTGAGTTCAAAACAAACAAATTTATATTAATGTAGGTAATGAGATTCATATTAATATTGAGATTTGGAAAAATTTTAAAGATGAACACAATTTTATTAAAGATGGAAATTGAAACAACCTATTGATCTTAAGGTAAATTAAAAAGGACACTTGTCGATTCGATTAAGATTATGTATTAGAAGATCATCGATTGAATGGTCGCGCTTAATTCCATCATGAGAAATTGGATATGTTGAATTTATACTTTTGTGCGCATCAATTATATGTATTACATGGCGATTTTTGGTGTTGTTTTCTTGCGCTTATTGATTTTTATTATGGTTTTAGATGATTAGTTTTTAGTTAACTAGTTTATTATTGAATGATGGGTTAAACTCAGTTATCTCTTGCACCATGAAAATTTAAGGTATGGAATGATGTATCGCATAATTTTTAGATTCTTCTACTTGCGCGCATTGAAAAATCAAGGTATGAATGGTTGTTGGTTATTACTTCTTCTGCCACAAAAAATTTATTGTAATTGATGATTGATTTAATCGTGCGCCTGGAAATTAAGTAGATTTTGTTTGAGCCTTAAAAATTCAATAAGTAGATTGTTGCACCTCGACTTATGTCATTGCTAGATGGATTTCATATTTGAGTTCTCTTGCACTATGGAATTTATGTTACATGTGTTGGTTTATTAGAATGTTATTGCGCCTTGATGATCATTGATGATGTTATTTAGCTTAGTTAGCTTGGAATTGATTGTGTCGACACTGTGTCATAAATAATTATTAATTCATTATATTGTTTCATTAGTGTATGCATATGTGTGTGATGATGTTTCCATTTGTGTAATGTTAATTTCTTAACGCAGCAAAAAGAAATAATAATAATAATAAAAAATTTTACGTTGTTTTTGTTGTTGTAACGATAGGATCGTTACATATGGTATCGGAGTGGGTTCAACCTGCAACTTGGGAACACTATGCTTTCCACTGTATAAACGCATGATTATGATTTATCACTAATTAAATTGATTTGTATTAGTGTAGGTAATCATAGTTAGAGTACGTCGCAGAGGCAGGTGATGTGGTTCTAGGGGAGGAGGCGCGATGTCTCTAGTAGCATCCACACCCGAGGGGTCTAACCCCCAATGAGAAGAACAAGTTGTTGGACATAAAAAAATTGTTGTGGGAGATGTGGTTGGGTTGATGAGGTCTTTTCAGAGGATGTCTGAGGCCCTAATTAGTGATTTGGATAGAGATGAGGCCAGGGCATCGACACCCCCTAAGGGTCCACCATGTGCCCCAACCGATACTGGTAGCATTCACCGAGAACTCAAGAAGGTCAAGTTTCCTGAGTTCTTTAGTGCCACGGATGACGCAGTCGCTGAGGCATGGTTTGAGAATATGGCAATGTGCTTTACACTTTGCGACTATACCTCCAACATGAAGATCTGCATGGCGGTCTTTCAGCTGAAGGGGAGCTCTCTGCTATCGTGGAAGACGCTCATGCCACAACCGAACATGGTCATCGAAGATGTGTCATGGGAACTATTCGAGGAGTGGTTCTAGGAGAGGTATATGTCAGAGGAATTCATTGAGCATTAGCTCAATGAGTTCAACGCCTTATGATAGGGTGGTCGTATGATTCTTGAGTATGAGGCTTGTTTCATGGGGCTTCTTCGATACACTCTGGATCTGAACACTAAGAAGCTAAAGGTCAATAAGTTCGTATTTGGTCTTAATGTCAGCATCTGTGTGAAGGTGAGGATTTTAATACCTCATACGTTGCACGATGTTATCCAGAAGGCCCTCATAACTGAGGAGAATCTCATCAGTGGGGGTCAAAGAAGGACTCCGACGAGACCAAAGGGACAGACAACATCTAGTGCAGAACAACAACAAACACTAGCTAGACATCCACTAGGGTATCAAGGCAGTCAGAGAGGATCCACGTTCACCACACCATGATGAACGATGCCTCAGCAGCAGAATCCCTATAGAGGACCTCAACACCAGCAGCAACGATGTCCGCAGCAGTAGCAGTTCGAGCCTATTTAGAAGAATAGACCAAGATTTCAGGTTGGTGGGCCATCAACTTCTACTTCGGGGACCAGGAATACTAGACCAAAGACTGGGTGTTGGACATGTGGAGAGCCACATTACCATTGTGACTACCTAGTTGAGAGGGCCAGAGCATCCGGAAACACTATAGTAAGAGATTTGGGCAAGGCCCATTAGATTCATGGAATGGTGAATAACCATTGGGTTGAGCACCAGTCTACTGTGCTCGAGACACTAGGTACCATATTTGACCAGACCCTTAGTATTTTGATATATCTTAGGGCTATAGAGAACTCTATTTCTGGTGCAATGCTAAAAATAATTAAGGTAAAGGAATTTGGACATGATGAGTTTAACTATGTAGAAATGGCTTCGGGAGCCAAACAAAAGGTTTGAGGAAAGGTTACAGGCTATAGCCTTAACATGGGATATTTTTTCACGAAGGCCAACTTGTACGTCATGATATTAGAATCTTATGATGTCATGATTGGTATGGACTGGTTGGAATCGCATGAGGCGATACTCAACTGTAATATGAAACGGTTGAGTTTGGTCGATGATGAGGGATAGAGACATGTGATTGTGGGAAGGAACAAGGGAGTTTCCGTAAGGTTCATCTCTTCCCTATAGCTTCAGAAGATTGTGCTGAAGGGATGCAAGATATATGTGATCCTTGCATTGAACAGAAAGGGCATGGAGGAAGGACTAGAAAACCTTTCGATAGTACGTGAATTTGCGAACGTCTTCCTAGAGGAGTTACTAGGGTTGTCGCCTGAGAGGGAATTGGAATTTACCATCGACCAAAAACCAGGAATTAAACCAATGGAAAGAACACCTTATTCTATGTCAACCCCTGAATTACAGTGGTTGAAAATGCAATTGAAGGAGTTGTTGGATCTAGGACTTATACGTCGAAGTGTGTCACCATGCAGTGCACCTATTATTTTCATATGGAAGAAGGATGGGTCATGGAGACTCTGCATTGACTACCGTCAATTGAACAAGGCAACGATCAAGAACTAGTATATGTTGCCAAGGATATACAATCTGTTTGATTAGATGAAGGGAACAACGGTTTTCTTGAAGATCAAATTGAGATCAGGGTATCCCTAGTTATGGATCAAGGAGGAAGACATTCCTAGAACCACATTTAAGACGAGGTTTGGACATTATGATTTTACTTTTTTACCGTTTGGACTAACAAATTCCCCAGGGGTATTCATGAGCTTGATGAATGGGGTGTTTCGCGAATACTTGAAAAATTTTGTTCAAGTATTCATTGACGATATTTTGATATATTCTCAGATGATGGAACAACACGATGAACATTTGCTCTTGGTACTACAATGTCTACGAGAGAAAAAATTGTTTGGGAAACTGTCCAAATGCTCGTTTTATCAATTGAAGATTCATTATTTAGGGCATGTCATCTCCAATGAAGGTATTGTTGTGGATCCAGCAAAGGCAGAGGCTATTATGGAATGGCATGCACCAATGAATGTCCTAGAAGTGCGTAGCTTCATGGGTTTAGAGGGATATTATCGATGGTTCATTGAGCATTTTTCAAAGATAAAAATACGATTACAGAATTGCAGAAGAAAAAAAAGAAGTTTGTATGGACCAAGAAATGCACAGAATCATTTCAAAGGCTTAAGAATTTGTTGAAGAAAATACTAATACTAAAAGTCCTTGATATGGACGAGGACTTCTTGGTATGCACTGATGAATCAAAGGAAGGCTTAGGCAGAGTCTTGATGCAAGACGGTCAAGTGATCGCTTACATCTTGAGAAATTTAAGAAGGCATGGGGAGAACTATGCGACACACAACTTTGAGTTATTATCCATTGTGTATTCCTTGAGAGTCTGGAGACACTACCTGATTGGACGAAAATTCGAACTAAAAATAGACCAATGTGGTTTATAACACATTTTTATGGAAAGAGACTTCAACGCATGACAAAGGGGTTGGTCATAACTGCTTAGTGAGTACGATTTAGAGATTACCTACATAAAATGAATAGTGAACCGAGTGGCTAATGCATTGAGTCAGAGACCATGCATATTTTTGGTGATAACTCTTCATATGAATCTATGTAAAAATATTCTAACCTTACAGTGCGACGATGACTGGTATAAAAAGGTTAAGGAATTTATCGGACAAAACACCATGTTGGTACCAAAATTTGAGGGATTTACTGTGGACAACAATAGATTAATGAGATTTAATAACTGGATTTACTTACCGCCCAATGATGAGTTGAGGATTTTTATATTAAACGAAGATCATAGAGTAGTGTACATGGCTCATCTAGGAGTCATGAAGATGAGGACAGACCTTAAACCCTTGTTCTTATGGAAAGGAATGAAGGCGGACATAGTCAACTATGTGGCAAGATGTATAGAATGTCAGTAAGTGAAGGCAGAACATAGACATCTGACATGGTTACTACAGCCACACGCAATTCTGGAATCGAAATGGGATGTAATTTCTATGGACTTCATCGTTGGATTGCCACTAATGGCAAGGAGGCATGACTCGATTTTCGTGGTAGTTGACACTCTAATGAAGAGTGCTCATTTTATCCCTGTGCGTATGACGTATCAGACACCTAACATTGCTAGAGTTTTCATCAATGATATTGTGAGTTTGCATGGTGTTCCTAAGAGGATCATATCTGATCAAGGATTGGTATTTACAGGATGATTTTGGACTAGTTTTCAAGAGGCATTGGGAACCCAAATTAACTTTAGTACCGCATATCACCCAGAGACAGACGGGCAGACCAAATGAATGAACAAACCAAATATTGGAGGATATCTTGCATATGTATGTGATGGACCAACAAAATCATTGGGAAGAGTTCTTTCCACTGGTAGAGTTTGCATACAACAACAATTATCAAAGAACCATTAAGATGGAACCATTCAAGTTTCTTTACGGGCGACAATGCCAGACACCTTTGATTTGGGATCATCTTGAGGATAGGTTCCTGGTAGGACCAGAATAGATCCAAGAAATGAAGGAGCAAATGAAAAAGATAAGAAAAAGGATCAAGCAAGCACAGTATCCACAGAAGAGTTATGCCAAGGTGCATCGCACTAACCATATTTATGAAGTTGGCATTCAAGTCTTCCTGTGGGTGAAACCACACAAGAGTTCGATCAAGTTTGGAAAGGGTGCTAAAATCTCTCCTAGGTTCATGGGACCTTACGCGGTTGTTGAAAGGAAGGGGCATGTGGCCTATCGACTATCCTTCCCTGATTCTTTGAGGTGTATGCACGATGTTTTTCATGTATCTGTATTGATATATTATGTTAGTGATCCTACACATGTGATTGACATGATTTATTTGCAGGTATTGGATGAGGGTGCGATCATGGCAAATCCAATCCACATTCTGGACCATCGCATTCGACAACTACGACATCGAACAATCGATCAGATCAAGTTTCATTGGGACAATTATAGTCCACACTCGACTACCTGGGAGGATGTGTATGATATGCATCAACATTTTCCATTTTTGTTTTATAGCTAAACATTTAGATATTGTCAGATACTTTAATTCTGCACTTGTATGCTGTGAAACTTCGGGATGAAGTTTAAAACACTCTAGGTGAACCCATGAATATTTGAATGGTTACTTATTCAATCATATTTTTTTTATATGAATCTATAATTTTCATAAAGAGTCATACCTTAGAATTTAGTCAGATAGATTCTCTAGTTCCTTCCTTTGTAACATGAACATATAGTATCCCAATCATATAGCTTCAGTGATTTGGCATATTTTCTTGAAAATAAAATTTATAGAGTTGATTTCCTTTGAATATTCATCTGATCTATAGTCGTAGTCTATTGAGAAGGAAACAACTCCCCCATACCATTTTTCCTTTGTCAAATGATAAAGGAAAAGGGAGGTTGGCCTCTCCAATTTTTGGCTTTTGAACCTCAAAAGGCTTGGTTTTAAACTAATCACAATGAATTAGATAAGATAATGAGAAAATAAGTCAATATAAACCAAAAAGGATAACAAAGGAGAGGGGGGGAATTTTTGAGAAAACTTGCAGGGGATGTCATAGGGATCACAAATGGAAACACTCTAGGTGAACCCATGAATGTTTGAATGGTTACTTATTCAATCATATAATTTTCATAAAGAGTCATACCTTAGAATTTAGTCAAATAGATTCTCCGGGTACTTCCTTTGTAACATGAACATAAAGTATCCCAATCATATAGCTTCAGTGATTTGGGATATTTTCTTGAAAATAAAAGTTATAGAGTTGATTTCCTTTGAATCTTCATCTAATCTCTAGCCACAATTTATTGATAAGGAAAAAACTCCCCCATAGCATTTTTCCTTTGCCAAATGATAGAGGAAAAGGGAGGTTGGCCCCTCCAATTTTTGGCTTTTGAACCTCAAAAGGCTTGGTTTTCAACTAATCACAATGAATTAGAAGAATTTTCAAGTTGAATAATTCCTAGTTACTATCCAAAAAATTCTTTCTAGTCTTAAAGTTTCTTTAATCCTTTTGATCTAACCCCTTTGGAGAAAACTCATATTGTCGCAATTTGAAAAAACTTGTAAAATTTTGATTTATTGTAATTTTAGAAAACTTGATTTGGTGTGATATAGTGCAATGAAAACTTGTTTTGGTATGATATAGAACAAGAAAAATGTGCTCTTGTGTGATATAGTGCATTGTAGGAAAACTTGGTTTCCTACAATGGAGAAAGACTTGGCCAAATTTCTAAAAAGAACTTGGCATTTTGTAACTTAGGAAAATTTTGTCTTTTATGATGCATGATACATCTTAACTTTGAAAAGTTTCCAAGTATCAATACATCTCAAAGAAAGTGGTTTTCCTCGCAACATGTTGCAACTTTAGAACTTTTACATCCATGTGACATAGTTATTTTCAAATATCTTTCTGATGTGACATATCGTGAAGCTCCAAAGTTTTAAATTCTGTGACATTTTGACTTTATCACACTAGAGGAAAACTTTCAACATGTGATAAACTACAAACTTAAGAAACTTCCATCAACACAATAACCGTTTTTATCTCATGTAATGAGATTTTCTCAAGGTGAAATACATCACAAAGTTGTGAACTTTAAAAAATAACACTAATAACCTTGTATCACATGAAAAAAACTTCCATTGCATGCAACAAAAGCCATTTTTTAACCTTTCAAAAAAGTCAACAAGGTCATTTTTTTTTTCAAAAAGTGTGTTGGGCCTTTTTTTCAATGTCATTCTATTGCTCACAAAAATTCCTCAAGCACATAAATATATTCCGATATCTCAAATAATTTGAAGACTCTCAAGGTGTCGATGACTAAAGGAATTCATACCACCCAATCACAAATGACCACTTGTCACCTTTATGTGAGGATCATAGTCCAAGATGAAATCTGATTCTTTCCTTGATTTTCTTTATCATTTGGTTATTGAGGAATAGTTTTCACATTTCCCCTACCACCTAGCTACTCAACACAATAAAATAATTTCAAATTGAGGAAATTGAAAATAATCTTCCTTTAAGTGGTCAAATCCTCATATCAAAATTCAGTGATGTATGAAGGAAAGCATTTTTTTTTCATTAGAATAAACCAATGTTGGTTGGCCCTATTTTTCTATTTATCTAACCGACTAACATGGTTATTGGCTCAAATTCCTTCATAGTATCAAGTATAGGTAAGCGCAGGATCCCATTCATATGATCGACTCCTAATATTATTTGATGCACCTGAACCACTATCCATTGTAGTACATATTGACATGAGTGACACCATTACTACAATTTGTCAATGCCATGCACACATGAATGTGATTGTTTCTCTCTACCCAATTTATATTGTGGGTTTTGTCGCCAACCAACTGAATTGTGGCTAGGGCTTCATGAGTTTGAAGAAAATCCTTTCCATGTGTACTATCCAACCTAACCCATGAACCATATCTGACAAAAGTATCAATTTTCATCTTCTACGTGACTAAAACTTGAAGTGGCTTTTTAACACAGAATCCAAAGAAACTTTGGGTGCAAAAACATTGGGAAAATACAAGATTCATATAAGAGATAACTATGCACACCGATCACCTTATCCATTTGAGATTCCCATTTATACCATCACCTAGGACTAATATTTCATATACTTGACTCACTATATTTTTAGATGATGCAATCAAAATGAATATCATAGTGACATAAAATTCTCTTGAAATACCTAACATTGAAGATAGGAAACCTGCCAATTCCCTTATTTTTCTATTTTAGAAGGGTCCTTGTGTTGAAATGGATGAGTTACAGACTTCATATATGGCCTCTAAAATATCTAAGAAGAAAAAGTGACATGTAATTTAATTAAGCCCTCGCTGAGAGGGAGCTATAGAGATGGAAGTAGATATTGACATCCCTAAGCCCATTTATGGAGACATAAGATGTTGCATGGATGTAGGAATAGTATATATATGGGGAGATCTATATCAAATTTTCTAATAAGAGACATTCCCAAAGTTGTGACTCCTCCTTGGTGACACCAACCTTGATTCTAGTGTATGCCAACCTATTAAACAATCATAGATTCATAAACTATCTATTAGACTTGTTGTATATCCCTATGTAGAGTTCATCCCTTGGTTCATTATCTGGGAAGATATCGATAATCAATTTATTAGAGGTACCAACAACAAGGCCACTGGTTCACTTCAGATGTTGGAATTAGATATATGCTGCAAATTCCCACCAACTGAAGTAGACCTCAATGATGACTAGCTACTATAGTTCCATTTGAACTATAGAGACCTCATGAAGAGCTAGTGGGTGAACCCCAAATCCTTAAGGGACAAAAGGATAGTAATTTATTCCACCATCTTGTTAAGGAATCTTTTCAATATTACATCGTCTCTCATTAGTATGCAATACAAGAATGAAGATGTCAATTATTTTAGGGATCCTTGGGTCTTGATGATATATGTAGTCACAAAAATAGGCACCATTTTCAATTAGTGTTCCATTTTTTTATGCTCCATGGGTCAGGACATATCTAAGGCCAAGAATATGGCCCAAGGAACTCACCCAACATTCTTCATGTCATCATACCTTATGGCTATTTCCTATGTGGTCACCTATTTCCCTATAATAGGATGGTAGTGGTAGCCAAGAAAGGCTTCAATTCACATTTACTGCTAGAACTTGTGGGAGCATTGATATAGAATTAATTACACACAAATTTGCAAAAAAGTTGTAGCTCCACTTTATTAGTTCATCATTTGTTCCCCCACAAAGTGTGTCAAAAAAAGCCACGTAGGAAATTAGAAAAAATGATGACCGATACATTACTAACATAGGTACATACATCCAAGTTCTAAGAGCTATCAAAGATCCACATTTACTCCCAAATTTCATTCTTGATAAGCTATCATTGTAGGAAGTGGCCTACCAAAATTTTGTGCAGAAAGTCAGGGAAACACTTGCTGGATATATGAAATACACATGGACTCCATTGCATTTCAACATGGGGACCCGCAACTTTAAATATGTTAAAGAAGTAGTGATTGAGTTGATATTTTAGGAACTTTCCATTTTGGTGAAGAAAGGTTCAGAACAAATGATCCTTTAGACATGATTATCTATCATTGTTGAGCATGCAAATATAGATGGCCTTACCAGAATGAGGTATGGAAAGAGGAAGAGATATATTAAATGGAAATATACTTGGATGAGGTAAAATTAAAGATTGAAAGTAACTCCATATCCAAGAAGGAAAAAAGAAAATAACAATCCTAAAAGGTGTGAATGGAGAAATAATGAATTGAGAAAGAAAGAATGGAAAGGGAAGCTTAAGAAGTAGTGGTAGAAAAAGATAGGTTAGAAAGGAAGATGAAGCAATAAGGCTTCAATAGGAAGAGGAAATAAATATTAAATAATAATAAGAGAGGATGAAAATGTAGGAAGACAATGGATATAAAGAGGAAGGTGGAAGAGGATTTGAATCAATGGAAATTGGTCCTCTGGAAACCTAGGACTATTATGATCGGAGGACATTTCCCATTAGGGGAAATTGTGTTGGGAGAATTCACCCATTCCAATTCAGATGGAGTGGTATTCATTGACTCATTCTTTTTTTATAAAACAAGAGTAAAAATAGTTAAATAATCACATAAGATATTGAGTCAGTCCTTATTTATTCAACTTCATCATTATTTATTGATGGAACATTAGTTGGAGGTTGACTTGATGTTGAAATTTGAATGTCTAACATTGGAAACATATGCTTCGCATATGAAGTAGAGATATATGCATCATCCATTGTGCAAGTAATTGAGGAAATGACTAATGGTTCTTATGTTATACCATATCCAAGTTTTTTTTTCCTCTTAATTCATTGAATTTTTTAAGGGGGTTCTCCTTCTTAAAAGAGTTTCTTTCTCAATTGTGTTTGTTTCCCATACTCAAAGGATTGTTGAAAACAATAACTTGACAAAATTGGTCTTCTCAATCACAGTAAACAACAAAAAAATTGAAACAATAGTACTTCACAGGAAATATTTGTTCTTGTGCAAATAAGGCCCTATTTTTCAATAAGGTTGAGATCTATACCTTTTTTTATTCTATATAGTCCAAAATGTGCATACATCATTAGAATGAACATGTTGATAATGCATGTGTTATTAACATGCACATGTTAATAACGCCTACATTATTAATGCACAAACTTTGTTGTTAGAATGGTTGAAAAAACAACCCTAAAACCATAACTAATCCCCTTGTAACTTTGAAGGTTCTCCCATATCGAGTACTAAGAGAGTAAGGTAGTTTCAAATCCAATAGGAGAGTTGAGAAAACAAAGTTATCCACCCATGTTAATTCATAAATGATCAACATTGAATATAAATTACCTTTTAGGAATTCTAAGAACATACTAAGATACCTGCACCATAATTGACCAAAAATAAATTATTCAATGTTGTTGTTGTTTCAATTACCTTGTATCCAAGGATTATTTTTCATCTGATTTGAATATGGGCACAAATATGAGCTCTTGGGCATCATGAATGGGTCTTGGATTTTTTACCATAGTTTAGGGATGGAAACAAGAGAATCTAACCATAAACCTTGCTTCTCAGGCTCAAGCACCATGGATGAGTCCTCAAACCACCACATCTTACCTCTCTTGGTTATTAATCACCTTCAAGAGTGCTATGAGCACCATGAATATGTTAGTTTTTCTCCAAGAATGTGTTTAGAGATCTAACAAAGGTCACAAAATGGAAAAAATGGCCTTTTACCATAAATGATGCTTGGTAGGATCAATTTCCATGAACAACACCTACAACCCACAAAGATTCTCAAGATATAGGACTAAACACATCATTGAACAGTCACATGGGACCCTTGTAGGATATATATATCCTACTAGAATGATACAAGTGTCATTATTAAATTAAAACACAGGCCCTAAATAAGGTTAAAGTTTCTATGCACCACACCCAAAATCGTTCTCAGTGTCATAGTCAGAGTTCTTTAGCATCCAAGTGGGATATGGATGCCATTAGTAGGTTTTGTGCACTAGAAATTGGTCTCAAGGTCTAAGCCTCATTACTTCTTCCCAATGCTCCTTTCCTAGTTTTGACATATACTTGCTAAAAACTCCCATTGCACATGTGATGTTCAATCTAGTATATACTATTGCATACATCAAACTACCAAACACACTAGCATATGGAACACAATAAATGTCCTCTTCCTCTTCATGTGTCTTCAAACACTAATCTACAGATAACTTTACACCTACATGAATAGGGACCTTGATAGGTTTACATTCTTTCATATTAAACCTCTGCAATATTGACTCCAATTGTTTTCTCTGATTCAACCAGAGTTTCATGTTTTCCGGATTTATTTGAATTTCCATGCCAACAATAAAATTTGCAACACCGATATATTTCATGTCAAATTTAGAGGAAAACTAATCTTCCACAACCTGGATAATTTCCTTGTTATTTCCTATCAACAACATAACATCCACATACAAGACCAAATAAATAAGAAAATCACCTACTAATTTGAAATACACATAGAGATCGACTTCGATCCTTGTGAATCCAAGTCCCAATATTTATTATCATAATTTTGATACCACATCCTTGGTGATTGATTTAACCCATATAGGAACCTTTTCATCTTGCATACCAACTCTTTATTTCCCTTCACTGCAAATCCTTATGGATCGTTCATGTATATATCTTCTTCCAAATCCCCATGTAGGAATTTTTTCTTCACATCCATCTGTTCGACATCAAAATCAAAAGAAACAACAACATATAAAATAAATATAATACAATTTAACTTGGAAATAGGAGAAAAAATTTCACCAAAGTCAATTCCTTCTACCTGGGAATAACCTTTTTCTACTAACTGAGCTTTGTGTTTCTCCACTTTTCTTTTTGCAATTAACTTCTTCTTAAACACCCATTTTCTACCAATGGGATTTCTTCTAGTTAACAAATCCACTATATCCCAAGCCTCATTCTTGTCCAAGGCTTCCATTTCTTTAACCATGGAATTTTTCCAGAGTTTTCCATCCTCTAAATCCACTGCCTCCGTAACAATTCTAGGATCATCATCAATAATAAAAAAAGAAAATTTTGAACAAAAATCAAGTGGATTATACCTTTCCAGTGGTCGTCTTTCACGAATGGATCTCCTGAAAAATGGAGTATGAGGTTCTTCTTCTTATTATTCTTGTTATTCTCTAGAGTTCGATTCATTATCCTTCAATTCAAACTCTATTTTCTCTGGTTCTTCCTCCCTTGGTAGGAATTCATGTTTGAAAACATCTTTAATTTCTCTAAATACCACATCTCGGCTGCACACTACCTTCTTAGTTTCTGGGTTCCAAAGCTTATAAATTTTCATACCATCTTTATAGATAGTACAAATACACATTTCATCCTTTTTATCCATCTTACTCCCATTTTCCTTTCGAACATGTACATAAGCATCATAAACAAAAACCCTGAGATGTGTCAGAGAGGGTTTCTTACTAGTCAATACCTCATCTGGAGTCATGTAATACAACATTGACGAGGGTGATCGATTTACTAGTTAATATGTAGTTTCCACTGCCTCTACAAAAAATTATTGTCCCAACCTAGGACTAATGAGCATTATCCTTGCTCTTTCTATCGGCGTTGTGTTCATCCTTTTTGCAACTCCATTCTGTTGAGATGTGTATGGAATAGTATTCTTCCTTTCTATATAAAATTTCTTACATAATTCATCGAATTCATTCCCATATATTTGTCCACCATTATCCATCCTCTGCACCTTAATTTTCTTCTCTATTTGATTTTCCACAAGAGCCTTAAACCCTTTAAATTTGTCAAAGAATTCAAATTTCTTTTTCAAAAATTAAATCCATTTGTTCCTTGAGAAGTCATCTATAAATAAGATATAGTACATATATTTACCTAGATATGGAATATTAACAGGTCCAAACACATCGTTGTGCACCAACTGTAAAATTCCCCCTACCCTCATGGAACAAGAGGATAATCTTACCCGATTCTACTTCCCATACAAGAAATGTTCATAGAAATTAATATCCAGAGAGAAATTTGACATCCCTTCAACTATACCTTTATCACGTACTACTCAAAGGCCCTTCTCTCCAATATGCCCCAGTCTTTAATGCCACAACATAGTATTTTATCAAGAGACTGTAGGAGTTTTTCCTTCTTCAAATCCAATCTTAGGAATGACATAATTGTTGTACCCATCACTAATAGTGCTTCCCAATAGTGTATATAGAGTTCCAATCTGAACTCTCCTCAGCAAAACCATTTCTCCTTAAACCGTCCTACAAATTTTCTTCTCAAACACTACTTTTACCCTTACATCACTTATTTTTCTTACAAAAATCAAATTTCTATCCAATATTGGGATGTGCAGAACACCAAAAACTATTCTAATCCTTCCATCCATGAGCTTCAACTTGAATTTTCCTCATCCAATGATTTGAGCTATCAATTTATCTCCTGGGATAAAATCACCTCCATCATACCTTTCATACTCACAAATCCACTCCTTACGAGGATTCAAATGAAAAGATGCACCTAATTCAACTAGCCATGCCTCATGATATATGTGTGTGCTTGAAGAAGCCAAGTACACATCCCCTCCTTCATTTGCGAAGGTTTTTGCTTATGTAGAAGGAGCATCATCATATCACTTTCCTCTAACACTTTTGGATCTACGTTGTTTCTTGTAATTCCCTTATTTTCCACATCTCTAGCATACCTTTATGAATTTAACTGGAGATTTAGATATACTATAGATTTAGATCTCCCACTTGAGGACTTATTTTTATTTCTTTTCCTGGAGCATCCTCTTACAAATAAGGAATATATGCTCTGGATTTCCATGTTTTTCCACCTCATCTCCTTCGCGGAAAGGATGAGACCACATCATCGAAACTTAAAGTAGTTGTGTTACTACCTATGAATACAACTAGACTATCCCACGAGTTTGGTAAAGATCAAAATAAACCGATACACTTATCTTCATCTGAAATATTAATATCAGTAAGAAATAAATGACTTACCATCGCATTGAAGGCGTTCATATGAACTGTCACCAAGTCTCCATATTTCATCCTCAGGTTGTACAACTTCTTCCGTGGGAATAGTTTGTTTTCCAGGGACTTAGATTGATCCAAAGACCCTAAATTATTCCATAATTCCTTAAATATAGATTACCCCGACACATCAATAATACTGAATTTGAGAGATACAATCAGATTGTGCTCTTTTTCTTCTAATCCAACTTTTCCCAATCTCATGTTGACATTCTTGTAGGTACAATACTTGGATCCACAATGACCCATTGATCTTTGTCTACCAATAGATCCCCCATCTTGAGCTTCCACAACTCAAAAATTTTCCCATTAAATTTTTCGATGTCTATTTTTGAAATGCTCTCCATTTCTTTTCACCACAATAATTGATACCACAGTTTATCACAGACCCCAACCAAACCCTTAGCCCCAAATATGTCCCCCTGAAGCCAATAACCTCTATGATACCAAATGTAAATTTTAAACCTTTTACAATAATGCGATGCACACACAGATTCTTAAAAGTAGAAATAAACGCAATTACAATCACACATATACACATAGATTTACCTTGTCAACCCAAAGTAGGAAAACCAACAATATGTTTAGAGACTCACCTCTAATTCTTATTCATCATCCAATTTTATTATTTACAATAAAATATATAGGATCCTGTGACATCCAAAAATCCCCTAATACATTGACATAGATTATATTACAACCTTAATTCCTTAATCAGAATTAGAAAACCATGGGTTGAAATACCATGTGCCACTAAACCTTCCAAGGCAAAAAACCACCCAAACATTTGGTGAATAAAACCCCAACGTTTTTTTCAGGGGCTTCGCCCCCAAAACCCCTAATAGGGGGGGGGGGGAGATAATGCAAAGAGTATAATACATACCCAACATACACAATTATAACAAAGAGCTTGTTGATTTAAAAAGTATTCTTAGGATCAAGTGTGGTGAAACATGCGCTGAAACACCACATAGGACCTTTCTATGGTATTTGTTTCCTCTAAGTGGGATATGTCTACCATTAATTATCTTTTGGGTGGTAGTTATGGTTTTGGAGGTTATACCATGGTTCAAATGGATTACAAGGGTCTTATGTGGGAAAATGAACCTTCTATGCCTAAAGCATGGTGAAATAGGTTTCCAATCATGACATATGTTCTTTATGTGGGGTCTTTGACCTCAGAGTGGGATTCCAAGTACCATTAGGTGGGTTTTCTCAAAGTGCATGCATCTAGGTCCCTTGACTATTCCCGAGAGAGTAAAATAGGTCCTTTTCCCTTAAAACAAGGTTTTAGTGCTAAATAATTCTTTTTGAAACATGTCAAGGTGAGGAAGTTTTGCATAGTTATTATTTTATGTAAAAAAGTGTCTTTTATTTCCAATATAACTTTTTATTGCCTCAACCATATAGAAAATGAATCATGTGATGCACAAGTACATATTGAGACCTACAAACTTAACAAAATAAAAAAATGATTGATTATCCTAAGACCCTCAAACTCATTATTAACACTTGACCTTGTAATTTCAAGACTTCATTTACTTTATTAATTTAAAAATATATAAAATTAACCATTAAAAGTATGCAAAAATAGTAGTGCACAAAATTGTTTGTTATCTACAACTATCCAAATTTGTTTCAAGAAATTCCATCATTTAAATACTAAAACAACATCTTCACAAACATATACATTATATTTTAGAGGAAAAATCATGTATATCATTGTTAGAAGAATATTATTTTTTCCAAGTTATGCAAATTTACCATAAATAAAAATTACATATTCTCGAAGCTAATTGGATTTTCTATGTTTCATATTTTCAAACCATATTATAATAGGTTGTCCATGCAACTCTAAAAATACCCCTTATTCAATATATTGTTGTTCTTCTAGATTTCCTTTGCAACTAACCTATCATGAGAGGGAAGCATTAGCTTGCACCATCCCAAGAGACACAATCATTTTTTGAAGCCTGGATTTCTATGTATCCATAAGTATGATGAATTTAATTAAGTTGGGGCTACATGAATGGATTGTAGAGGAACCATGGGTTTTTCAATTAGATAATACAAAGGTCCTAGCCTTGTGAGAATGGAAACTATATAGAATTAATGAAGAAAACATTCTACGCTATAATTATTGTATGGTGCATTCTCACCTTTGTGTGATAAATGGATAGTGAAATAATTGGAATGGGAAAGACTACAAATATTTGTCTCTATAATTTGCTACATAGTTCCAATCCATAAACCAACAACATGTGTAATACTTCTCTCTCGCTTAACTATATAATAAAAAAATTCTTGGAATTGTTTTGTCATGTATTCACTATTGAGTTTTAGGAATCAAATGTGCATTTAAATTCAAGATACATTTAAATATATTTATGTTGTGTATTATCTCAAATTTTTTTCCATATTTTGATGTGCACATTACTCACTTTTAGAAAAAAAAAATTCCTTTGTTGTATCTTCTACATCAATGGGAATTAGTGTAGATGTGAGTCTTGTGAAGGATACAATCCAACTAAGGTGTTAATACTACGTAGAGGTTGTGTGGTATGGTGTGAAGGTGTGGTTTAGAACATTGCAAGAGAGTATTGCAAAGATAATACTACAAGGGTTGTAGTATGGTATAGAGAGGAGGCATTTGAGATGGATGGCATAGATGAAGACCACATGGATAAGGCAATGACAAAATTGTAGAGATGTTTACAAAATTGAAAGAAAGACTTGATTCCCTAGAAGTAGACATATAGAAAGATACAATGGATGATGGTGAGAGT
The DNA here is from genome assembly GCA_009831015.1 of Picea engelmannii. Lineage (NCBI taxonomy): Eukaryota > Viridiplantae > Streptophyta > Pinopsida > Pinales > Pinaceae > Picea > Picea engelmannii. The sequence continues at coordinate 66,654 of ML780847.1, forward strand.
GATGTTGAGGAGCCAATATGAGTAAGTGGAGATGAAAGATAAGAATCATATAAACAAAAAAATGGTTCAATCCATTAAAAATATAGGAAGTAAACATAAAATCGATACTCCTAAATTATCATGGAGCTTAAATTTGGATGAATTGATCAACTTGATGACTGAGTATGAAGTAAACATAAAATCGATACTCCGAAATTATCATGGAGCTTAAATTTGGATGAATTGATCAACTTGATGACTGAGTATGAACATGTCAAGGGCCCTCAAAGGGTCAAGTTTGATTGTACAAAATTGAAAGGGCATACTACATTATGATGTAAAGAGGCCTATATTTACATGAATTAGAGAGAAAAATAGAAAATTGAGCCTTGGGATAATCTGGAAGAGAAGATAAATGGGAAATTTCTACCCTACAATTATTAGTTGAGTTTGTTGAGGATGAAAAACAAGAAATAGTTTTTCAAACATTACCATTCTAAAGATGGTTATTCAAGGGGAAATAATTGTGATATGATTTCACTTAGTTAAGGAGGACCATCAATTGTCCCTAGGGGAAAAATTGAAGCTTGAAAGAGGGAAGAAACTAGACAAAGGAAAAGGAAAATAGAGTTATGGAAGTGATAAAACATATGGAAAGTATGAAGGAAAGAACAACATCTATTGGAATAGAAGAAGAGAATTAAAGTAACCCCAAATATACATGGGATATAATGGAAGAGGATTTAGTAGGGATTTTGTGGGCACATGCTTTAAATATGGGAAATATGGGCACCAAACATATGATTGTATGGAACATTTGAATGGAGGTAGAAGACAAAATGAAAACACACATGCACCATAGGGATAAGAGGACATAGGTGGAGTAGATATAGTCCTAGTAGAACCTAAACACCATAATTATAAGAAGAATGTTGTTAAAACCAGAGAAGAAAGGGGAAGGATCTTCACTAAGAAAAAGTACTTTTATGTACTCAAACGTGAGCCCAAAAGAAAGTGTTGCAAGTTTATCATAGATGGAGGAAGAACATACAATTTAGTGTCCATAGAAATGGTGCAAAAGATAAAGTTAAAATGTACACCATACCCCAACTCTTACTAGGTGTAATCACTATTAAAAATCCACCAAATCAATATCATAAAACAATGCAAGGTGAATTTTCATGTGGGTGATTATCATGATGATATTGTGTGTGATGTGATCCCAATGAACACATTCCATATCTTGTTGGGGAGACTATTGTAGTATAATTGAAAGGAAATGCATGATGGTAGAAATAAAACTTACCAATTTGTGAAGGATTGTAAGAAGTTTGAGTTACATCGAGTGAAGGAAGAAGAAAGTAAAATTAGTTGAAAAGTATATTTATGTTGGTTTTAGAGAAAGGGTTCTTAAAATAAGTCAACAAAATGAAGTTTTTTATAGAATTCTCTCAAATAGAAAGATATTTGAATTAGTGCAGGAAATGCTAGAGGAAGTGAAAGAGCTCCTATACAAATTTATGAGGAGATTATTTCAAATAATTCTCCAATGTTTTCCACCAATGAGTAATATATCTCATCAAATATATTTGACTCCCTATTCAAGTTTTATGAATAAAGAACCCCATAGATTGAGTGAAGAGATAAATAAGTAGGTTCAAGACTAGTTCAAAAAATGTTTAATAAGTGAAATCTTGACTCCATGACCAACACTAGGGTGTGTGCATAAAGTTGGTGAATGAAAAAGTGGCAAGGGGGTCAACAGGAATGCACACTCATAGCAACGCATGCACATTATCAAGAACGCACATGCATTGGTGTTCCTTTAGGTTTGGTAAGGCTTGAACCTCTAGCCATCTTACCATGTAGATTCATCGGAAGGAACATCCACGCATTCTTAAGAACACGTGCACGTTCCCGAGAATGCGTGTGCATTCCTAGGAATATGCACATGTTTCTGCTTTGCCTGATTTTTAAGGGACCGCAAGCGAATTTTGTGCTCATTTGCATAGTGTGCCTCATGATTTTTCCAATTGGATAAAGAAAAGAGGATGAATAGAGGAGAATAAAAACCTGGGATCTTACCACTGTGTCCATTGCAAGAGAGGTATGGTTGATTTTTTGTCATTTTTCCTCTCTTGGATTTGCAAAAGATACAAAACAATTAGTCATGGGTTATGGATGTAAATCCCAATGACATTTAAAATTATTATCTAGATTCACTACACATAATTAATACTTGAATGTAAATGTCTCAACAAATCACTAATCTTGTACAGGTTGTTTTATTATGCAGGAGCATTACTCCACCTCAGCACATGCTAGTCAATTAGCACGCATCATGCACATTCAAGAAAGGGAGAGATGTCACCCTCTCATTTTGCCTCGAGAATGAAAAGCGTGATCCAAGCATTTACTGAGGACAAGCTGGAAGACCCAAGTTGTGCCTTCGCACAATCTGGAGATAAGGTCGCCATTAAGTGGTTGATGGTAGGAGGGATCTACATCCAATTTGGAGCAGATTTCCATCATTGTAATTTTCCCATTTGACAGGCATTTTGAATGGTGATTTGACACCACCAGTTCACCTTGGAGGGAAGCTCGTTGGGCCCCTATAGTATAAATCTTTTTATTGTTGAAAAGTAGAGGTTGTTGTAGGCAGATGCATAGGATATAGTGATAAAAACACAGAGAGTCGAGACTCAGTTGTAGCTCGGACTCTAATATTGTAATGAACATTCGGCCATTAATAGAAAATGATAATTTTTCCTGTTATCAATTTTTTCGTAATGGATGTTGTGTTATGAATGTCATTTGTATGCATTTGAGTTGTATATGAATGTTAGAAATCATCTGCAGGGATAGAGATATAGTTTTCTATCTATAAGTGTGTTGAATTAAGTCTGGTTTTCTAGGCTAAGTGTAAGGAGTACGCAACAGAGTGAAAAAACTCTGTGAGCTGACGCAAGGAGTGCGTGTCTGAACTCAGTGGAGTCAGAAGAGAAGCTACCAGGAGGGCACACCAGGATATATCACAGACTTGGGAAATAATTTCAAGGTGGTTGGGTACCTTGGAAACAAAGGTTGTGTAGGAGGAAACAAAGTCCAGAGTTATTGAATACTCTGGAATGATTTTCCAGGAGGGAATAGAGCAAGTACGAGAGTCTACAAGAGAAGCATGACTGGAATTGTTGTAACCATTAAGAGAACCCTAGGGTTGCTTAACACTCTGAGGAAGGAAGGCTTTGCAAGAGTGAAAAGACAAAGGAAAGGATATTCCTTAAGATGCTCAAATAGGGCAAGGGATAAGTCATCGAGAAGCTTACCCAAGAACAAGGAATGCGCCAAGGAGACTATAAGTCCATCTTACAAGCTCAGGAGGAAGCGAAATAAACCACTAGGAGGGAAAGAGAAAGCTCATAGTGAAACAGGGAGATGTGAAGGTTTTCAAGCCGAGCAAAGTCACAGATGTGTCTGAACATAACTCTGTAAGGAGTGCAGAAGGAGTTTGAGAATAGCCTAAGTCTTGAAAAAGAAATTTGAGCTAAGTGTTCAAAGAGGTCGGGGACTTTACGAAGTCCCTAAGATAGTAAACTCGTCCATCGTCGGAGGAGACAGGTGGCAGAAGATCAATAGGTTCATGAGAAAGAACTTCGAGAGGTTTGCAAGAGAAAACAAGGATCTTCGCGAAGTCACGAGGAGTGATTCTAATCCAAGCCATTGGATCTGGAAGGGCACGTGGTAGAGGTCTACATATTTTGGAGGAGGAACCATTCAGAGAAAATTCAAGAGGAGAGAACACCTGAAGAGATAAGAGCCAAAGAAATCTTATTCATCCATCGAGATAGGACGCGTGGTGTGAAATCAACACTTCGCTAATTCAGAAATCGGGAAAAGAAGAGTGGAAGAAGGAACAAATCACGAAGTCTGAGCTTGCAATTTGATCTCAACCGTTGATCATGAGAGGAACCTGGACCATAGATTTGGTCTCGGAGAATAATCTGATTCATAAATCGGGGAGAAGGGAGTAAGAATCTCGCGAAAGTTTCTGAAGCACAAAGTCGGGAAGTGAGCTAGCCCTCGGTCATAGTCCGTGGTCACATAAAGGAGGGAGCCTAACATGGAGAGATAGTGCTCATTGGCGTTGAGGTTTGAAAAGCACTAAGGAGAGGGACCGCGGGTGCCACACAACTTGCGTCGAGAAGGTAAACGACCCGTCTCAAGTTAAATTGGTCCCATCAGGAGCCCGACGAACCATTCGGTTCAGTGACTTGAAAGATCCTAGATCGAGAGGTCGAGCAGCCCCAAAGGAGGAGGGGACGAGGTATGTGTCAAAGTGGTATCAGATCTAATGCATAATTGATTTTTGTAAGCAAGGGAGACAGAGTGTGGTACTCTGTTGAAGCAGTTGCAAGGTGTGAAGGAGATGATAAATATTCAGGTGAGTTGTATATGAAGTAAGATGGTCGTTGGAAGTTATGAATGTGGTTGAGGAAAATTCCATTCACAGAGGATAAAAGTGGAGATGGACAAGGAGCTTAGTCAAATTCGGGTAGAGATGGAGAAGCTAGCATTCAAGATGTAGTAGGAAGCAAAGGTGCGCTTGAGGTATGAATGTCCTTTGACGAGGACAACTAAATGGCCTATTCAGAAGTTGTTGGCTAGAGGGAAACAAAATTTGGTAAGAACGTGGCTGAGGTATGTTGAAAGCCTCAGTGACGAGGGAGAAATATCTGGAAGAGGTATCATAGGTTTCTACGTGGGAAATGATGAGGGATCAGTGGATCTCATAGACTGCCAGGTGGGTAGAGGAGACATTTCGAATTTTCAAGTGGGAAAGGCATGGAACTGTGAACCGTGTGAATGAAGATGATGATAAGTTGAAAACTTCCACCATCAAGGAGAAGCATCAGAGGACCATTCTGATCATTGGAGGAGTCGATATATTATTTCCAAGAGGCTGATGAGAGGATAGTATATATATTGCAGATGCAACAAAAAGATAACAAGATGAGACTTTCATGGAGAAGGAACATATACTGAAGTCTATCCCAACAGAAGGAGAGTGTCCAAATGGATTACTCACCCAGTGGAAGATGGAGCTAAAGGAGCTAGAGGATTGGTTAGAATGTCCGGAACCAGAAGGTGGCTACCATAAGATATCCATGCCAGAGGAGACACACCGACACGAGTTGCAGCTGGAGGAAGCTGGAAAGGAACCAACCGAAGAAATGACAGGAGTCAATCTGTCAGAAGTAATAGATGAGTAGAAGCCTAGTGATGAGGAGACTACAAAATTGGAGGTTGTAGCAGAGTGGAAAGTTAAGGCCACAAGAGATGAATAAGATAACATGGAAGATCGGTATGATTTACCTAGAGCCAAGGAAGAAATGCAACAAGCTAGTCTGCAAAAGGAGAGCCAGTTGATGGAGCAGTTGGACGAGGTGGTTGACGAGATAAGGAAGATGATGTTGGAGTCAAAAGAGGAAGTGGTCATCATGAGGACGATGGACAAAAGGAAACCTACAAGAGTAGTGGGGATGATGCAGGAGCAGAAGAAACGAGGCAGAGGAGTAGAGAGACAGCCCCAGGAAACATTTTGGGATCCAAGAGGATTTCAACCACACTGGAAAGATCATGAGGAGGAGCTCATGATTTTCATAGCCATGGAGTATGATGCAGGAGCATCACTCCACCTCAACATGCGTCAGGCGATTAGCATGCATGGTGCACATTCAATAAAGGGAGAGGTGTCGCCCTCTCATTCTTCCTCAAGAATCAAAAGAGTCACCCATGAATTTAATGAGGACAATATGGAAGAACCAAGTTGTGCCTTCTCACAAGATGGAGATAAGGTCGCCATTAAGAGGTTGACGGTAGGAGGGATTTGCATCCGTTTTGGAGTAGATTTCCATAATTCTAATTTTCCCATTTGACAGGCGTTTTGAATGGTAATTTGACACCACTAGTCTATCTTGGAGGGAATCTTGTTGAGCCCCTCTTGTATAAATATTTGTATTGTTGCAAAGTAGAGGTTATTGTAGGCATATGCATAGGATATAGGGAGAAAAACAAAGAGAGTCGAGACTCAGTTGTAGCTCGGACTCTACTATTGTAATGAACATTCAACCATTAATAGAAAATGATAGTTTTTCCTGTTATCAATTTCTATGTAATGGATGTTGTGTTATGAATGTCATTTGTATGCATTTGAGTTGTAGATGAATGTTAGAAATCGTCTATAGGGATAGAGATATATTTTTCTATCTGTAAGTGTGTTGAATTAAGTCTAGTTCTATAGGATAAGTGAAAGGAGTGTGCGGTAGAGTGTGGAAACTCTATGATCCGATGCAAGGAGTGAGTGTTTGAACTCAATGGAGTCAAAAGAGAAGCTGTTAGGAGGGCGCACTAGGATAATTCACATACTTGGGAGGAAATTTCAAGGTGGTTGGGTACCTTGGAAAGAAAGGTTGTGTAGGAGGAAACACAGTCCATAGTTACTGAACACTCTAGAACACTTTTCCAAGAGGGTATAGAGAAAGTACAAGAGTGTACAAGAGAAACATGAATGGAAGTGTTTTAACCCTTAAGAGAACCCCAGGGTTGTTCAACACCTTAAGGAAGGAAGGCTTTGCAAGAGTGCATCGACAAAGGAAAGGAGATGCATTAAGATGTTCACATAGGCCAAGGGAGAAGGCGTCGAGAAGATTATATGAGTGCAAGGAGTGCACCAAGGAGATAGTAAGTCCATCTTACAAGCTCAGGAGGAAGAGCGATAAAATACCAGGAGGGAAAGAGAAATATCATAATGAAACGAGGAGACGTGAAGTTTTTCAAGATGAGCAAAGTTGTAGAAGTGTCTGCACAGAACTCCACAAAGAGTGCAGAAGGAGTTAGAGAATAGCCTAAGTCTCGAAAGAGAAATTTTTGCTAAGTGTGAAAAGACGTTGAGGACTTGATAAAGTCCCTAAGTTAGTGAAATCTTCCATCATCGGAGGAGACAGGTGGCAGAAGATCGAGAGGTTCGGGAGCAAGAAATTCGGGAGGTTTGCAAGAGAAAAAAAGGATCTTCGCAAAGTCATGAGGAGAAATTCTAATCCAGGTCGTTTGATCTAGAAGGGCACATGGCATAGGTCTACATATTTTGGAGGAGGAACCCTTCAGAGAGAATTCAAGAGGAGAGAACACCCGGAGAGCTGAGACTCGAAGAAATCTTGGTCGTCCATCAAGATAAGATGCGTAGCGTGAAATCAACACTTCATTGATTCAGAAATTGGAAAAATTAGAGTGGGAGAAGGAAGGACTCACGAAGTCCAAAATCTAGACTTGATCTCAACCATTGTTCATGAGAGGAACATTGATCGTAGATTTGGTCCTGGATAATTCGTCGATTCGAAAATTGGGGAAAAGGGAGTAAGCAACTCACGAAAGTTTTCGAAGCACGGAGTCATGAAGGGAGCTATCCCATGGTCATAGTATGTGGTCACATCAAGGAGGGAGACTAGAATGGAGAGGTAGTGCTCGTTGGTGTTAAGGTTTGAAAAGCGCTAAGGAGAGGGTCCACGGGTGCCACACAACTTGCGTCTAGAAGGTAAAGGGCCTGTGTCAAGTTAAATTGGTTCCATAAGGAGTCCGACGAACCATTCAGTTCAGTGACTTGAACGATCATAGACCAGGAGGTCGAGAAGCCCCGAAGGAGAAGGGGGCAGGGTACGCGTCATTTTCAAGTTCATTGTAAAGATAACACAATTTTTCTTTTTTTTACACAAAATTATGTTAATGATTTTGTTAGGATAAAATGAAATTGTTTTTTTTAATACCTTTTTCATAAGTCCACTTATTAAATTTCCTTTTTAAATTGAAACATATATTATAAAATGGAACCCCGAGACAATGTAAACAACCAACCAATAGACCAAGACGAGGAAAACCCCAACCCACCACAACCACCCAACATAAACACCCAAATTGATGAGGGGTTGGACACATTAAAAACACTTGTAAANAACATATATTATAAAATGGAACCCCGAGACAATGTAAACAACCAACCAATAGACCAAGACGAGGAAAACCCCAACCCACCACAACCACCCAACATAAACACCCAAATTGATGAGGGGTTGGACACATTAAAAACACTTGTAAATCAATTAAGGAGAATGAGAGAGCCAAGCAGAGAATCCTTGGCCACTTCATTGGACGTCATTGTGAGGTCCATTACAAGGGCCTAAGGGAAATTGAATTATATTTCTAAATATAGGGAAAGAATGTTTGAGTATTAGAACACTAGATTGGATAGAAAGAAAGTTGGAGACATGGGTATATCAAAACAACAATTTATGTCTATTTTTCTTGATCCTCGATCTATACAACAACCACCCATGACCAAGAAAAACATTTTCATTGACTGGTGTGTTGGATTACTGAGAGCGGGGGGTGAATCAGTAATAGAGCAATTTAGTCCCTTTTAACCATATAATCCAAGTGCTATATCAATAAAGCATTATTATCCAATAATTGCAGAGTAAATAAGCAATGAACAAATGAACAATCATACACATACACAGTACACCAGTGTTTTATGTGGAAACCCAAATCAGGAAAAAACCACAGAATTCTTTTTCTTATATGTCTTGAAGAATTACATCCATTGGAAGCACCAACTTCCTTTGTTTTCCAGCTGCAACTGGAAGGAGGCTCCAACCCCCTAGTTTCTCAGGCTACAACCTGAGGGAAGCTCCAACTCCCCAAAACTCTGGCTACAACCAGAAGGAGTCTACAACCCCCAATGTTTTCTAGCTACAACTGGAAGGTGGCTACAACCACATGTCCTTGCCCCGTCCTGCCACCCTGAAGTAGAAATAGAATGATGGAACCACTGTCACACTATCACTGTGAGATATACCGCTGTAAACCTGTACCAATAAATCTGAACCATTCATCAATCTGTACCTAAACCTGTAATCAACCTATACCATAAAAAAGTGCATCAACCATGCACCAACCTGTAATCAACCTGTACCATAAACAAGTGCATCAACCATGCACCAACCTGTAATAAACCTGTACCATAAACAAGTGCATCAACCATGCACCAACCTGTACCATAAACAAGTGCATCAACCATGCACCAACCTGTAATCAACCTGTACCATAAACAAGTGCATCAACCATGCACCAACCTGT
>ML780847.1:76865-103462 GCA_009831015.1 Picea engelmannii
CACATACCAACGGAAATGACATGACAAGAAATATCCATCTAGGATATTTTCCCTGACAAATTCACTTTCCTTCATCTCATTATTCCACAATTAAGCATGGGTTCTCTTACTCCACAAAGCGTCTTCCCGTGAGGGCTTTCACCGTAATGGGACCACTTTGGAGTTCATCCATATTTACTTCTTATCAACCATGAAAAAACAATAATGAGTCATGTTTACATCAAACACTATTGGGTCCATTACCCAAACCTTTTTTCTATGGGTCTTTCTTCAAGGGTTGACATCGATGACAACCAACCTTAATCAACATGGTGTGCCTACCTACAAAGTAGTGAAAATTAGATGGATAGGTGGTACATGGTATTTGATAAACCTCCCTGCAATAATAGGGATGTGCCTTTATACTTTTTGCAAAATTATGGGATGAATTTATTTTGGGTCGACATGTCAACTACTTTGACATCACTAAATTCCAAGGGGTGGGTTGAGGTTCTGCACATGATCTAGATGATGCTAGGCGTGATCCCATGTTATGTCTTCGTCCCCCTAGGTGAAGGCCTAACCCCCCTGCCCAACATCTTCTTTTTGAAGAGATATTGCAGCAAGTACATTTTGTTATATCATCATTGACTTGGATCCTTGTGCAACATGCCATCTTTGTTACACTATCTCAGCAAGAGGTGTCTGTCAGTGACATTGATAGAGGGGTTAGAGCTTCACCCCATGCAATAGATTTAATTTAGGAGAGGGCACATGGACATAATATGCGTCCATGTGAAACTCACAAATGATCGAGTTGTAGGTAGACTTAATATGGGCCTATTGAGGCTAGTGGACAATGAAGCTTCATGGAGGAGGTTAGTATCTTAACCATTTCTTTGTTCTTAGTCATTATATATTTATAAAATATTCTTTGCATTTATGATGATATTTTATTTTATGTTGTTTTGCATTTGTTATGCCCGTGTAGTAGACCCTCTATGCCCATGGATGCATTTGTTTCTTTCTCCACCACTTATGTAGTGGTAGAGGTAGCATGCTCAATCAGTCTACCCCACACATAGGTATCTATCACATTTGATAAATTCACCATAATGATTTATTTATTTTATGGCATCCTCTAATTTTTAATGTTCTTGTGTTTCTACAAGTTGTGGGACCAAGCGATGTCGAGGAATGTCCACCTGGGATGGAAAAGCCACTTGCATCACATATATCATGTGTAGAGTTAAATATCATTTCAATCTCAAATTTGTTGTATTTATGTTATTGAATTTTACTATTTTGTAATAATAGTTCAATATTATTAATATGTATGCAAGTTGCTGATATTTTTGCTAGTTTTAGTACTAGTCCTCTCCCTAGGCACCTGCCCACAAATTTTGAGTTACCTCACTCCAGAATGAGGATTCTTCCATCATTTGTATAGTCTGTGGGGTTCCATCTCCACCCACACACAACATCTTTCTTATTCCATGCATCCTCAATGGATGCACCCACAATCCACTAATTTTCACTAGCTCTTCCATCGCATCCATCGACAATGGATGAACCTGTATGCCACCCATCCCCACCACCATTTCCATCTGGGTCATCCACTAATGCTACCACAATATATGTTTCCTTAGAGTAGGTTTTACAATCGAGTGCTCCACCTATCAATGACTCTCCATAAAGGCCCAAGACATTCACGTTGCAATAATGTGTGGGTGATAAATTTTTATGTATAATGGATACAATTGATTTTATTCATATTTGTTTAAATTTCATGATTTGATCCTTGTAATTGATGTGGAGTGGCATTGTTGAGAGATTAAAGTCATGGAGGAGGGTAACACCTTCACGATTGTTTGTACCATATGTGGTGAGTTGTATTATGTTGACATACATAATATAATTTTGTAATTCTTTTAATTCAATGTGTAAAAAACCTTATTACAATGTTTTTTCTCTGTTCAGTCTCCGGAGCAATGAACCATGCCTAGACCAAAACCACTAGAGGTTCTTCTTCAAGAAAGAGAAGAAAGATCAATTTCCAGGATGCTCCTAAGGGTGGTAGTGGTCAATGAATGACCAATGACTTCCTTTTTGTATCTAGGCCACCATATGGTTGTTTTTTTTATGTTAGTGCACTTGTTGTCATTTTGTAAATTGGTCAATAGGTGTCATTTTGTAAAAAATGTACAATTTAGACGATGTTCCACACACACATACACACACATTTCATGGCATGTTTTTTATGAATCTCATTGTTTTTGCATTTTATGTTGATGAATGTATGAATTCCAAAGTGTGTGAATTTTATGTGTATGAATGTATGAATTTATTTAATTTGATTAATTGATTTTTAAAGTGTTAATGAAGTCTATGAAAGAAAGAATAGTTTGTTTTTCTAAATTTATTATAAATACTTGTGTTACGCATTAATGAATATATTATGGTGAAAAATGTTGCTAAGTGATAAATACATACATAATTAATGGTTCTCATTACCTAAATTTGATAAAAGATTGAAGACCCATCATAGTTAAGACTCTAGGAACCAATACTAACAATAATGTAGGCTAGCATAATCACAATAGAAAGAAGAGAGTTGAAACATCACATTACTCTATCCAAAATGAAGAATGGTTCATTATAATGGAAATCACAACATGTTACAAGGGTTTCTTAATAGAAAATCAACACATAAGATATGAGTGCACAATAAAGCCTCACATCAAATCAAAATATACCTCAAATTCTCCATTAAGCTTGTCAGAATGTTCTACAATGTAGCCCAAGAGGAGAGCTCCTAAATACCCAAATTCTCCACCCTTTACAATGCAGAGAGAGAACTCTTATTTGTAGAGTGAGTCTCTTCTCTTATACAATAAAATATTATTATACGCTAACTAACTCTAGGACAAGTCAAATAAATTTTATAATAATGAATCAGTTAGATATCTCCTCAATCCATAGTTGACCATGTTACAACATGTGGACATTAGCCTCTCCAAAGCAATTCACCCTCATCCAAAAATATTAATAGTATGCACCAAATAATGCTCATGAAGGGGACACACAACCTAAAATAGGCATCAATCCAATTCAAATGCCAAGTGTCCACATGAAATGTTCCCTCCGAGAATGTGCATGCATGCAACCACTCCACATTTGTGAATTCCAAGGTATCCAACTCCATGGATAAATGTGCAAGATGCCAAGTGGATGGGGAATCCACAAAAAATTATGTGATCAATACCTATCCTTCCCTTTCCTTTCCTTGTGTTCATTTACCTTGCCTTTCCTTTCCATGCCTTTCCTTACCATGACTTTTATTTACTTGTCATGCCATGTCATGCCTTGTCTTGCCATGCCATGACTTTCCTTGCCTTCACTTTCCATGTCATGCCATGTCATACCTTGCCTTTCCTTTCCTTTCCATGACATGTCTTTTCATGTCTTTCCTTTCCTTTCCTTTCCATGCCATCTCATGCCTTGCCTTTTCATGTCATGCCATGTGTTTCCTTGCCTTTCCTTGCCATGCCATGCCTTGTATTTCCTTTCCATGACATACCTTGAATTGTCTTGTGTTGTCATGCCATGCCATGCCTTGCCATGCCTTTCTTTGCCTTTCCATGCCTTGCCTTGGTCACCTCAATAGTATAGTCATTTAGATATCGCATAGCTCATATCCATGCATATACATTACAAATTTCATATGAGAATCCTTATCTGTATTAATGTTCAATTAATAAATGTGTGTTTATTTACACAATGCCTTGAATCTATTATACCTAATTATGAACTAGTATCCACATAACAAATTTCCACATTTCAATTTGCATGTTTAAAAAAATCACATAACTATCAAAAGGGATAATTTTAAGGATGTAAATTTATCTTAGAATGTAGAAACCTTGGAAAATCTTACCAGTCCTTAATAAGCAAACTATAAATGTTTGGCCATATTTTTGTAAAAATATTCAAATTTATAAGGATTTAATATAGTTTCTATAAATGTTAGGCTATTTTTAAGGCAAAGTAATTTTATTCAATATAATTTGGGCAAATAACTTTTAGAAAAGCGAATCTCTTTTTTGGAAAATACATGGAAAATTAACCCATGAACCAAATTTAGCCCCTAAAATCATCCCTAACTATCATCATCATAAACATATAACAATAAAAATAATATCCAGTAACACATAAATAGACCCATATGTATATATATCAAATGTCTATATGATTCTATCTAAACCCAACAAATACTAAGCAATGAATCACTAAGATAAGTAAAAATCGAAGTTTTAACCTTCTAAGGCCAAAATATAGGTTGTTACATTTACAAATCCCTAGAACAAAACTATGATCTAAAATAACCTAATCCCTCCTTACATGTCTTTTCATGTAGCTTCCCATTTTAACCTATACAACAATAAATATATAGCTTTCCATAGCATTATGCAATGAAACATTCAAATCAAAATGTGGATTGCAATGAAACAAGAATAAAAAAAAAAGGGAACATTTATGATCCCAAGAAATAAAAAACGTTTTTTCTAGGGAAATATGACTTTACTTTATATCACAAATTTCCTTACCATCCATTGAAGTATTATTTTCATGTCATCCCTTTCCATGCCATGCCATGCCATAACTTTACTTGCCTTGCCAATTCATAACATGCATTGCCTTTCATTGCCATGCCATTCCTTGTCTTACCATGCCATGCCATGTCATGCCCAGCCTTTCCATGCCATGCCTTTCCTTTCCATGCCATGCCATTCCATGGCATGGAAAGTCATGTTATGACATTTCCTTGCATTTCCTTTCCATTATTTTCCATGACATGCCTTGCCATACCATGTCATCCCTTGTCATACCTTTCCTTTCCACGCCTTTCCATTGCATGCCATGCCTTTCCCTGCCTTGCCTTGTCAAGCCATGCCTTTCCTTTACATTCCATGCCTTGCATTTCCTTTCCTTTCCATTCCATTCCATGCCTTTCCTTGTCATGCCATGCCTTGCATTACCTTTCCTTTCCATGCCATGTCATGTCTTGCCATGCCATGCCATGCCTTGCCTTTCCATGCCATGTCATGCCTTTCCATGCCATTCCTTTCCTTTCATTTCCATGCCTTGCGATGTCATGCCTTGCCTTACCTTGCCATGCCATGCCATTCCTTGCCTCACATTTCCATTCCATGCCATGCCTTGCATTACCTTGCATTGCATTTCCTTGTGTTTCCTTGGATAACCACAATTTCATATAAAAGGTACTTTCATTATGATATTCATAAAACTAATTGTTTGTAAAAATATAGTTATTTTCATCATTAGAGAGAATTTGTTTTCAATTTAATTTATTAAAAAAATAATGGCATTCATGTATCATACCTTTTTTCTTTGCTTAAAAAAAATAATGCTTGTACTAAATGAACAAGTTTAATACCTAAACATTACAATCAAAGGATCCATTAAGCATGCAATTCTACAACTTACTATCCCATCTATCTTAGATAAAATACTTGCATGAGAATTTCAATGTCACAACATAATATCTCTTTATTCATATATCTTAGGTATCTTCATATTTGTGAAACATGGATTATCATAATTAATAGTATTATCTTATGAATCTTTTGGATTGCATGAAAAACAACATAACTTCAAGGGCTTATTTAAAATCAAAGAAATAAAAAAATAATATTTCAACTCAATAACTTTTATAACATGATATAACATGTAGACCTATACCTAGACCTTGTGTTTCCTTACCATGTCTAGATTTACTTAGCCTTGTCATGTCTTTCCTTGGCTTGGCTTGGCTTGGCTTGCTTTGTCTTTCCGTGCATTTCCATACCTATACCTACACCTTTACCAATACATTGATTTGTCATGCCTTTTCTTTCCATGGTCTAAGTTACCATCTAAGTCATGGTCTATGTCATGGTATAGGTCTAGTTCATGGTCTGTGTCATGGTCATGGCTTATGTCTAGGTCCATTGCTAGCATGTCCCTGGATGTCTTGAGGAGGCGAGTTGAAACTCGTGATAATAATCAAATAGAGGCTCAGATGGACAAATTTCCATTTTTGTTCAATGTAGGGCACCGGGTTTCAACTAGTAGGGCTCCTCCACTATCATTTTGTTGACTGGAAAACCATTTTTTGGAGGATCTCCAACACTAGGGTTTTGATCAATGAGGCATAGTGCAAATTCTGAACAAGAGGTCAATTTTCAAGAACACTATGTTAGATGATTATGGGTAGTTTTTTGCATGGGCCTTGCCCAAACAAATGTGTAGGAGCTTACAAAACTCCATTATGCTACTCGATGTTGATTTTATGCCCCCAAACCAAATTGCCAAGATATCCCTGAATAGCTTGAGGAGGCGAGTTGAAACTAATGATAAAAATAAAATCAAGACTCAAATGGATGAATTGTCGGTTGCATTGGATCCATGGCACCAGTTTTCATCTAGTTGGGCCCCTCCGTTATCATTCCATTGCTAAAAAAGAAATTGTTGAAGGATCTCTGGGAATAGAGTTTTGCTCAATGAGGCATAGTGAAAATTATGAACAAGAGGTTGGTTTTCAATAAAATTGTGTTGGTGATTGTGGATAGCCTCGTCACGTGGGTCTTGTCCAAAAAAACATGTGGGAACGAAACTCCATTATGCTGCTCGGTGTGGATTTTATGCCCCCAAACCAAATTGTCAACATGTCTCTGAATGGCTTGAGGAGGCGAGTTGAAACTCACGATAAAAATCAAAACGAGACTCAGATGGACAAATCATCGGTTTCATTGGATTTGGGGAACCAAGTTTCATCTAGTGGGTCCCCTCTGCTATCATTTTGTTTCCCAAAAATTCATTTGTTGCAGGATCTCTGGGACTAGGGTATTTCTCAATGAGGGATAGTAAAATTTTTGAACAAGAGTTCTATTTTCAAGAACATTGTGCTAGGTGATTGTGGGTAGCTTGGTCACATGGGAATTGACCAAAAAGATGTGCAAGAGCTTATGTAACTCCGTTATGCTACTTGGTGTGGATTTTATTCCCCCAGACCAAATTTCCAACATGTTTGTGAGTGGCTTGAGGAGACGAGTTGCAAATCATGGTAACAAACAAACCGAGACTCGGATGGATGAACCATCGATTTCATTGGGTCCAGGGCATGGAGTTTCATATATTGGGGCCCTTCTAATGTCATTTTGTTTCCTATAAAATAATTTTTTGCAGGATGTCTGAGACTAGGGCTTTGCTCAATGAGGCAGAGTGCAAATTCCGAAAAAGAGTTGGATTTTCAAGAACACTATATCGGGTGATTGTGGGTAGTGTGGTTGCATGGGCCTTGGAAAAACATATGTGTAGGAGCTTATTGAAATCCATTATGATTCTTGTTGTGTATTTATGGCCCCATACCAAATTTCCAATGTGTCTCTAAATGGATTGAGGAAGTGAGTTGCAAATCGTGATAAAACTCAAACCGAGACTCGGATGGGTGAACCGTGAGTTGCATTTGATCTCTATGTAGGATCTCGAGGATTAGGGTTTTTCTGAATGAGGCATAATGAAAATTTTGAAAAAGAGGTTGATTTTGAAGAACACTATGTGGGGTGATTGTGGGTAGTGGGGTAACGTGGTCCTTGGAAAAATAGATGTGCATGAGCTTACAAAACTCGGTTATGCTGCTCGGTGTGGATTTTATGCCCCCAGACAAATTTTTCAATATGTCCTTCAATGGATTGAGGAAGCGAGTTGCAACTAGGGCATGTCCCATCTAAACAATATTTTTGATAAAATTTACAACCCTCTGGCCTTGTACACAATATGATGTGAATAAAGTATCTAGATGATGATGATGGAAATATATCTGAGCATTCCTACAAAAGAGCGTTATACAAAACATGAAATGTGTGTGTGTGTGTGTGTGTGTGATAATAATAACCATAATCAATGTGATATCCACAACAACATGTGTTACGAATTGTGTTTATTTGAAAATATCAATGCTTACATTTATGGTAAGATCTTTGGCCCAAGTTAAGTGCACTATGTATTGTCCTAAATCTCTCTTACAATTTTGTCTATGTAATTTCAAGAAAGTATTTAATATGGGGTTCATGATCCCTAGATCCCCTTCTCAATTTTAGTACATGTTTTTGGTTGGAAGAAGGCCTAGTGTTCTCATGGAATAAATCACATACTAGTCCCTTAACTACTCAGATTAACTTCATGTCAGAACACGGTAACATACCAATGAAGGCCCAAAAATATGTTGGGCCACTTGTGTTGAGGCTATCTCATCTATGAGAATACTTTCTAATGGTTTTGATATTGCATTTCATGATATGAGAGGTTTGTTGTAGAAAAGTATGTTTCTTTGTGATCTTGCTGACAATTGATTGTGAAAAGACACATCGAGCTGCATTGCGGTCTTTAGAATGAGATTTATTACCAATTCTTTGAAAAACATCTACAAGGTTTATAACAATATGACTTGTTTATAAATTTTGTATTTTTTTAATGCCTAAAATTCTCCTAACAATACTTGAACTTCTAGTTTTTAGCAAAGCCAAAAATAATTGAAATTTAGCGGCATTGGGTTTTGGTTCAAAATATTCTTTAATGATTTTATAAAAATGATAATGAATAGTGCAGTTAGGTAACTTACCTTCAAGCGATGTTATACCACTTTCATCCACCCGAATGCATTTAGGATTTATTCACCGCACACTACTCAATATAGGTAGGGACGATGAACCCCTATTCTGGCACTCTTAACCTCCCTGTCGTGGAGTTAAAAATGTTGCAATTCTCACCCCTTCAATCATTGGCATATAAATTATTGGAGGATTGTGGACATGGGATTGACTAGTTTATGGAACATCTGATTGTCCAATATGAGGTTGCACCACAACAACTTATTCACCACAATGTTGTGCACCAGTTTCCTCTCTAATTTTATCCATTGTATAATCACCTCCAAGAAAATCCTCCATCATTTAGTCATCCAAAACAAGTTGTATTGATGAGATACTACATGGATTGGTATCTAATGAACTCCTACACTTTTCTTATGGTGATGGAGGAGAAACAACAATGACATCTATTCCGCTAGAAATTGGATTTTCCTCTTCTGAAAGCCTACACTTTGACATACGTAACTGTACCTTTTCTCTTTCTTCTTCTACCTTTTTGATGGGTTTATCTTTCCTTGAGGAATTTATTTCTCGAATCTATTGGTACCCCATGTTTAAATATAAAAAGTATCTTCCAAGCACCCCACCACAAATTTTTCTTGGTATTACACAAGAAGACACAACTAACAATTCCAATTCCAAGTGGAAAACTTTGTCTTTGTATTACAAAACAAGACACAACTAATAATTCCAATTCCAATTGGAAAATTTTGTCTTGGTATTAAACAAGAATACACAACTAACAATTCCAATTCCAATTGGATATATTTTTCTTCGTATTACACAACTAACAATTCCAATTGGAAAAAATTGTCTTTGTATTACACAAGAAGACAAAACTAACAATTCCAATTGGACAAATTTTTCATGGTATTACACAATATGGCCCAACTAACAATTCCAATTAGATAAATTTGTCTACCAATTCCAAGAAGAAGACACAACCAACAATTCCAATTCCACTTGGAAAAAAATGTCTTCCAATTCTTCCCACAATTGTCTTGCAATAGCATAAAATTGTCTATGAATGAAACAACAAGACAAAAAAAACAAAAACATGTATGTTCCTACTATTTTTACGTGCACATGTTGATCGTGTAGATGTCATACTTGAGATATATGAGGTAGGGGAGTGTTCTTGAAACATAAAATTCCTAGAAAGAATGTTCATGCATTCCTAAAACACATGCACATTAAAATGCATGTGTCTTATAAGAATTCACACACGTTCCCGTTGGGAATGGATGAGCGCACAATCAAAAGGATTTAAAGTCACAAGAGCATGTGCACACTCTTAATCCAATGGATATATCATTTATTATAGACCAAAACTATTTATCAATAAATGTGTATAGGGGTTTGGAGACAACTAGGACCTAAGGGATTACAATTGAAAGTGTTTTGAAGCATAGACAAATGGTTACAGAACCAAGATGTGGGTGATGTGCATGCAAGGGTTGTGGGGGATTTAACAAGTGGTATATGCATAATGCACTTAGGGATCAAGTGTGAAGGTGGTTAAGGGTTGAGTATAGGTTGTCCCTAGGATTATATGGAGCTAGGGGGGGCTAGGTCATGGTCATGGTATAGGTCTAGGTCATAGTCTAAGTCTAAGTCTATATCTAGCTCTATGTCCTGGTATATGTCATGGTATAGATCTAGCTCTAGGCCTATGTCATTTTCTACATCATGGTCATCGTATAGGTCTAGTTCATGGTCTAGCCCTTGCCATGTCTAAGTCTTTTTATATCTAGGTCTAGGTCTAAGTCTTTACATGTCTAGGTCCATTTTTTCCTTCGAATGTAAAGAGGGGGGCTGGAGAGAGAAGAATATAGTGAGTGTGATATGGGGAGAGGGGAATACAAAGAGAGTGTGTGATAGTGAGGTAGAGGGAGATATATATGAGAGAGAGAGAGAGGGTTAGATAAAAGAAAAGAGAGAAATGAGGGGAGAGTGGGGGAGAGAGAGGGAGGGGGATATAGGGAGTGAGAGAGAGAGACTTATATTCAAGAGGTAGAGAGAGAAGGGGGTAGAGATGGAGTTTTTTAGAGTGTGAGAGGGTGGGAGAGAAATAGCAAGAGGGGGGTAAAGAGAGATAGGTGGGAGAGAGATGGTAAATGTAGGAGAGAGATAGGAGAGATAGTGGGAGGGACGGGGAGAGAGGGAGGGAGGAGCGGCATAAATAGAGAGTGTAGATAAGTGTCCCGTCATACATAATGTAGGTCATGTTGAACGTTGATCGTGAACAATACAAAATCAAGTAAATTTAACCTTTTACGCTTGTTACCAGGCTGTAAATGGCTAATGACAACAATATAATTGAAGAACTCACAAATAGATAAGTGTTCTCTTAATACATAATCTATGCCAATCTCATAAGAAAAAATATCAATCATGGATTTTTGATAATATAAAATCAAACAATGGGAAATCCCAAAGAGTCATGAGAAAACCTCACAATGAAATCAAATAAAATCACCAAAAAGGTAAGAAATGTGAAAGATAAAATGATTTAAAAACAAATTAAGAAAAACATTCAAAGAAGGATAAATATTCCAATATAAAGAATATCGAACCCATTAAAATATTATTCATATATTAAAATCGAAAATAAAAATCAACGTACCATAATAACCATTAAAACATGTCAAATCATTATTAAATCATAGGTGAAGGGTCCTATCCATGAAATGTCATTTTTAAACAAGAGGTATATAGAAATACTACACTTAAGGATTGGGTGTGGAGGGGGTTAAGGGTAGAGTATAGGTTATGCCTAGGATTATATGGAGCTAGGGCGGTCTAGGTCATGGTCTAGGTCTAGTTCATAGTGTAGGTCATGGTCATGTTCATATAAGTACTCATATAAGTACTCCATTGGAAGAAGAAGAAAATGTTAACACTCATCTTAAAGGTGAGGCTACATTTCATTGTTGTGCATATCCTTTATTCATTGTGAGCCCTACCTCAGCTTTAGAATACCTTTAGATTTCTTCGACATCGACAAAGGAAATAATAAAACAGAACTCACTCATATTTTTGGTAAAATATTTTATCAAGAAATAAAAAAAATTATGATACCTACCTACCTCCACCACCTAGTGTACCATTTCTCTATTCTCTGCTATGCTTAGCATACTACACTTTGGGC
This sequence comes from Picea engelmannii, assembly GCA_009831015.1. Taxonomy (NCBI): domain Eukaryota; kingdom Viridiplantae; phylum Streptophyta; class Pinopsida; order Pinales; family Pinaceae; genus Picea; species Picea engelmannii. The sequence goes on from ML780847.1 coordinate 88,707, forward strand.
TTGGGTTTGGAAGGGGTTAAGGGTAGAGTATAGGTTATTCCTAGGATTATATTGAGCTAGGGGATCCAAGTCATCGTCTAAGTCAAGGTCTAGGTCATGGTATTGGTATAGTTCATGGTATAGGTCATGGTCATGTTCATATAAGTACTTTTATAAGCACTCCATTGGAAGTATAAGGAAAACTTAAAACTCACCTTACAAGAAAGGCTACATTTATCTATTGCACATATCCTTTGTTCACTATGAGCCCTACCTCGCATTTATAAGACGTTTGGATTTATTCAACGTCTACAAATGAAATAATAAAACATAACTCACTCATATTTTTGGTAAAATATTTTATCAATAAATAAAAAAAATTATGATACCTACCAACCTCCATGACCTAGAAAACCATCTCTCTATTCTCCTCCCTCCTCAAATGTATTTCTCCTCTCTTTCTCCCAAAATAAAGAACCAACACTCTTAACTCCTCTCAGCTCTATCATTTTCTTCTCTATGATCTTCCCTTTGTTATTTTAAGTCCTTATGTCACCCACTCATCAGACTTAAAATGAATTTATTTATTATTTTAGCAAAAAAAAAATTGTCCCACGCTCTGAGTTCCATCCCTAGCATTTTTCGTTTTCAACAACACCTTTGGCATGCACCTCGATTTTTTGTGCCTTGTATTTCCTTTCCTTTCCATGTCATGCCATGCCATGCATTTCCTTTTCATGTGATGTTGGAGCATTGCAAACGTCGCAAGCAGCAAGCAAATGCAAGGACGGAAGACAGTTGGAAAGCACCAGTGCACATTTTTTTTGAAATATTTTGAACCATTAATGTAATAGTTAAGAGGAAGCACACTTAGATATTGTAAACAGATCATGAGCGATTCGCTCTCATATGTAGTAGGTAGAGGCATTTATGTGTAGTAAATGTAAGTAGGTAGCTTTGAATTGTGGATTAGATAGTTTTAAGGATCCGAAGGGAAAACTGACTATAGACACCCTCATCTTGTATCATTCTAACGATTAGCATAAGCAATCGAGCATAGAGAACAAAGAGGAGAAGAAGCAGAGAACTGTATTTGAAAACACCCATGTATAGAAGTCCGGAATTAATACATGAAGCTTTGATTCAGAATTACGATGTTGTGATATTCTCTATTGGAGTTTGTCCGCAAGAAGTGTGTTGACAAGGGTTCAGAGTTTTTATCTCTGAAGCTCAGGAGGGATACAGTTATTCTCATTCTCACGGAAGTGCAAGTTAAGCACAGAAGTCGTGCAAGGTGTGCACAGGTTGAGTAGAGTCTCATAGCTTACAACCTAAGGGAATTGTTGAAGGACTATTGTTGCAAGGAGTGCACAGAGTCGAAGAGGTTCAAATACTAGAGTGTATTTGAAAAAGTTCTGCAAGGAGTGCGTGCAGGAGTTATCCCCAGAGTACTTGAGGATTTCAAGAAAGCTTAGCAGGGATAGAGTCTTCGAAGTTGTCGAAGAGAAGCTCAAGAGGGCTAGTGCCTTGAAGTGTTGAAATGAAGCGTAGCGAAGTTGTTTTGCAGGTGGACAAGTTCCGTGAAGGGTTACTTTGTTCATTTCACAGGAGTTGTCAAGGAGGCATTGGACAGTCGAAATTCTTCGAGGGGAATTTGTGAAGTTCCGAGAGCCGTCAGATATTGTAGAGGAGCAAGGAGGTTATGGTAAGTATTTTCAAGTTTAATTTCAGAAGAAATAGAGCCGTAGGATCTAATTCGACAAGGGTCATTGGATCACTTGTGAACTCTCATTTTGTGGATTCACGAATTGAAGGACTGAAAACCTTGCATCAAGATTCGCGAGATCATGAAAGGTGAAGTCTCGACAAAGCGAGAAGTTTTGTTGTGGGGATAGCATTAATAACAAGTCAAAATTCATCATTTCGGAATTTCGGGTTTCGACAGTTGGAGAGTCGAGACTTTTGTCCCGAAAGTCCCGAAGTCGCAAGTTGCGATAGGGAGTAACGAGGAGTTTGGGATCTCGGCACTTCGGGTGTCGGGATACAAAGGAGGCAGAGCTTAGGGATAAAATTCGCGAAGTGTCGAAGCTATGCATGAGAGACATGTGGCAGAACCACAAGGTGGGCCCGGGTGATAGACAGGCGCGGGTGATAGACAGGCGGACACGTGTCACCTGGTGAAAGTAGTCAACACCCCATTGACCTCTTGCATCTCGGGGATTCGTGAGATAAGGGAACAAGAGTTCAACCCTTTAACTTGCGAGGTCGCAAGTAGTGAGAATGCAAGAGGGAAAGCTAATGTCGCTTCTCGGGGGTTTGTGAAGGGAAGGTGCCAAGGTTGGGCACTGAAACTCGTGGAAGTGCGAGTAGAGAGAGGTGCTAGCATTAAGTCTAGTCAGTGGTCATGCGTGGAGGGAACTGATAAGGGAAGGAGATATACACGTATCGGCATTTCGGGTATCGTGAAATTGAAAAGGAGGAGTCGAGAGTTTTGACTCGCGAGCTCGCGAGATTGCGAGTTGCGACAAGCACCTTTGGAATTGGGCCTTGGTTATAGTGTTGTGGTCGCTTGGAGGAGGTGGAGTTCACACCTAGTGCTGTTCGCACAGGGAATCTTCCTGAAGGACATGTGGATCGATAATTTGTGATTCCAACAGGGAATCGAAAGAGTCAACTTGACTCAAGGGCAGGAATTAGAATGATCCTGTAGCAGACCTTGACCTGAGGGACGATAGAGGATTGGGGGTCTGCGTCAAGTGGTATCAGAGCGCAGAAAGATTTCTTTGCTTTCTGTAGCTGGGAAAGGAAAGATTCACCATGCCTCCAAGAAGAAGAGATAGGAAAACACCTGATCCACCAGAGGAGAGGGAAATGTTAGGAGAAAGAGGTAGGCAGGTGCCAAATCTAGCCATGGAAAGAGAGATGCATAACCTACATGCCAGAGTCGTGGACATGGAAATAAAACAAAGGTGCACAGCCGATGTTGGAAATGTCAGTGAATCTGAAAGTGAAGATGAAGTTGGACATGAAGGAGAAGAAGTTGCAGCAGAAGTTGCAGTAGAAGATGCAACAAATGAACTTCTGATTAGGGTTGTTGCAAGGATGGGTGCTAGAGAAAAAATGGACATTCTAGTATATGAGGGAAACCTAGATGTTGAAGAACTTCTAGATTGGATTAGAACTCTGGACACATATTTTGACTATGAAGATGTCGAGGAAGACAAGAAGGTCAAACATTTTGTCACAAGGCTTAAGGGACATGCAACATTGTGGTGGGATGAACTACAAGCTGACAGACGCTGCAAAGGCAAGTAGAAAATCAAGAGTTGGGATAGAATGGTCAAGAAGATAAAGGAAAAATTCATACCCAAGGATTACCAAATTACTATGTTTCGAAGGATGCAGAATTTGAGACAGAAGTTGATGTCAGTGAAAGAGTACACTGAAGAGTTCTATAAGCTAAACATTAGAGCAGGTCATTGCGAAAGTGATGATGAAAAGGTTGCCAGGAATATGAATGGTATGAGATACGACATTCAGGATCAGATGAGCATGATGATCATTCAGACCGTAGAATATTCTTATCAGATGGCTTTGAAAGATGAAGAGAAGCTGAGCTGAAAGCAAGGTCAGAGAGGTCGAGGCAGAAGTCATCCCAGAGGCAAAATAGTTGTCCAAGATAGGAATCAAAAGCGTAAGGAAGAGTGGAAGAAACCTCAACCTCATACTGAAAGAGGTGGAAGCTCATAGAAAGGGAAGTATAACGAACAAAGAGGACAGTATGCTGATAACAACACTTTTCCTTGCACTAGAGGAAGAGGAAGAGGCAGAGGTGGAGTAATAAAATGCTTCACATGTGGAAAGAATGGACACAAATCTTATGAATGTCCATATAAGAAGAAAGAAGGAGGTGAGACTCACATTACCGAAGCACAAAGGTAGAATATTGAGGTAGAGGATGTTGAAGGCAGAAGATCACTGGTGATGAGGAAGGTTCTCTTAACGCCAGAAGAAGAGGCAGAGAATCCAGTGCAAAGGAACAGTCTTTTTCGGACTGCTTGCAAGACCAAAGATAGGGTATGCAAAGTCATCATGGACAGTGGTAGCATAGACAATCTCGTTTCTATAGAGATGGTAGAAAAGATGGAGTTGGAGACTATTGAACATCCCAGTCCATACAGAGTTTCATGGCTACAAAAAGGACATCAGGTAAATGTCACTAAAGAATGTTTAGTTGAATTTAAGATAGGAGGATATAACGATAAGATATTTTGTGATCTCATTCCCATGGATGTTTGTCATCTATTGTTAGGTAGACTGTGGAAATATGATAGGAATGTGATTCATGATGGGAGGAAGAACACATACACCCTAGAAAAGAATGGGAGAACTCACATGTTGTTGCCAATTAAGGACAAAGAGGTGAAACCTGAAGTAAGAAACATTGTACTTCTCATGAGTGGGAAGGAAATTATTAAGGAGGTTAAGAAGAAGGAATATCCACAATTCATTATGGTCAGGAAACCTTGAATTGTTTTGACTAGCACAAGAGTGGATGATTTACTAGAAGAAATCCAGAAGTTGCTGGAAGAATTTGTTGCTATAGTAGTGGATGAACTACCTCGTTCGTTGCCACCTATTAGAAGTGTAAGTCATCACATTGATCTCATACCTGGAGCTAGTTTACCAAACAAAGCAGCGTACAGATTGATGCTGCAGGGGAATGAAGAGGTCAAGAGACAAGTCCAGGATTTGATGGACAAAGGATTGGTAAGAGAAAGCTTGAGTCCATGTGTTGTTCCAACAGTACTCATTAAAAAAGAAAGATGGAGGCTGGAGGATGTGTACATACTAGAGAGCCATTAACAAGATAACCATCAGGTATAGATTTCCATTACCAAGGATGGATGATTTGATGGATTGCTTGAGTGGAGCAATTTTTTTTTCGAAGATTGATTTGAAAAGTGGATATCACCAAATTCGTATGAGAGAAGGTGACGAATGGAAAACAATATTCAAGACCAATGAAGGGTTTAATGAATGGCTTGTTATGTCGTTTGACTTAACAAACGCACCGAGCACTTTTATGAGATTGATGAGTGAAGTCTTGAATTGAAGGATTTCATCGGAAAATTTGTCATTGTGTATCTTGATGACATACTGATTTTCAGTAAAACAGAGTCAGAGCATCTGAAACATTTGGCTACAGTGATGAAGAGGCTACAACAAGAGAAGTTGTTGTAAATATGAAGAAATCCTCATTCATGAAGACAGATCTCATTTATTTGGGGTTTGTTATTTATGTAGACAAATTGAGGATGGATCCAAATAAAGTGGAGGTGATTAAGAATTGGCCATCGCCAAAGAGTATCTTTGAAGTTAGAATTTTTCACGGATTGGCTAGTTTCTACAGAAAATTCATCAGGAATTTCAGTGGAATTAGCGCACCAATGATGGACACAGTGAAGAAGAGACACAAGTCTTTTCACTGGATAAAAGAAGCTCAGAAAAGATTCAATTTGTTGAAGAAGAAGATTACAGAACAACCAATTTTGGTGTTGCCTTATTTCAAGAGGACATTTCAGGTAAAATGTGATGCAAGTGGGTTTGCAATAGGGGCAGTCTTGAGTCAAGAAGACAGACCGATAGCATACTTCAGTGAGAAGCTGAATGAAGCCAAAATGAAGTACTCTACATATGATAAAGAATTCTATGCTATTATCCAAGCATTGAAGAAATGGAGACACTATTTGATTCCTAAGGAGTTTGTCTTATACAGTGAAAATGATGCTTTGCAATTTGTGACTCAACAGGAGAAGTTGAATCAAAGACATGTTAAATGGGTTGAATACATGCAGAACATTACTTTTGTAACTAAGCATATTTCTGGAACTGCTAACAAAGTTGTTGATGCTTTGGGCAGGAAATGTTTGCTATTGCAGGAGTTAAGAGTCAAAACTTTGGGTTTTGATAACCTCAAGGAAATGTACACAAATGATCCAGATTTTAAGGAGGCGTATGAAGCAGCTGAGAATCCAATTCTCAGGGACAGAAGTCAATGGACATAATACATGATCCAGGATAGATTACTGTTTAAGGGTAATCAAATTTGTATTCCAAAATGCTCCATGAGGGAGAACTTGTTGAAGGAGAAACATAGTGGAGGATTGGTCGGGTATTTCGGTCATGAAAAGACGTTCTCAAAGTTAAATGAGTCATATTTTTGGCCAGGAATGAGTGTAGATGTAAAAATATTCCTGGAAAGATGTAGAATTTGTCAGCATTCAAAAGGAAAGAGGTAGAATGCAGGCTTATATCAACCGTTACCCATACCTGAGAGGCCATGGGATGCAGTAAGCATGGACTTCATATTGGGGCTGCCGAGAACACAAAGAGGGTTCGATTCAATCTTTGTAATAATAGATAGATTTTCTAAGATGACACACTTCATACCATGTCAGAAAACCAGTGACATAACTCACATTGTGAATCTGTTTTTCAAAGAAGTCATTCGACTTCACGGCTTACCAAGGAGCATAGTTTCAGATCGAGACACCAAGTTTGTGGGACACTTCTGGAGAACCTTATGGAAAAAGCTGGGAACAAACTTGTCGTTTAGTTCATCTTATCATCCTCAGATGGATGGATAGACAGAAGTTGTCAACTAAAGTTTGGGAGACTTGCTGAGAAGTTTGGTGACTGAACATCATAGTCAGTGGGACAATATTCTACCACAGGAGGAATTTTCTTATAATGACTCAATCAACAAAAGCACGGGGCAAATTCCATTTCAAATTGTTTATGGCATGTAGCCAAGGGGAGTTTCTGAATTGAGAGATTCAGAACAGACTACAACTAGGAGTGCTAGTGCAGAAGATTTTTCCAAGGCAATGAGGGAACTTCATAGCCAAGTGAAGGAGCGATTACAGAACTCGAGCTAGGAGTATAAGAACAGAGCAGATCAACACAGGTGACAACTTCACATTGAAGTTGGTGATTTGACTCTTGCACACTTGAGGAAGGAAAGGTTCCCGAGGGGGACATATAATAAACTGAAAATGAAGAAAATTGGATCGTGCTGGATCATAAGAAAATTTGGGACATGCTTATGAGATTGAATTACCCAATGGGATCGGAATTTCTCCAATATTCAACGTATCAGATTTGTACCCTTATAAAGTTGAAGAGGCAGAAGCAGGAAGTGAACAACCAGAGATCCAAAAGCATGGCATACTCTGGAAGAGCTCATGGACAAGAGCCCATGAAAATTTTCAAGCGAGGGAGTATGATGTAAGAGCATCGCAAACATTGCAAGCAACAAGAAAACGCAAGGACGGAAGACAAGTGGAAAGCACTAGCATACATTTTTTTTTGAAATATTTTGAACCATTAATGTAATAGTTAAGAGGAAGCACACTTAGATATTGTAAATCGATCATGAGCAATTTGCTCTCATATGTAGTAGGTAGAGGCATTTATTTGTAGTAAATGTAAGTAGGTATCTTTGAATTCTGGATTAGACAGTTTTAAGGATCCGGAGGGAAAACCGACTATAGACACCCTCATCTTGTATCATTGTAACAATTAGCAAAATCAATCGAGCATAGAGCACAGAGAGGAGAAGAAGTAGAGAACTTTATTTGAAAACACCCATGTACAGAAGTCCGGAATTAATACATGAAGCTTTGATTCAGACTTACAGTGTTGTGATATTCTCTGTTGGAGTTTTTCCGCAAGGCGTGCGTTGACAAGGGTTCAGAGTTTTTATCTCTGAAGCTCAAGAGGGATAATGTTATTCTCATTCTAGCGTAAGTGCAAGTTAAGCATAGAAGCCGTGCAAGGTGTGCGCAGGCTGAGTAGAGTCTCAGATCTTACAACCCGAGGGAATTGTTGAAGGACTGTTGTTGCAAGGAGTGCACAGAGTCGAAGAGGTTCAAATACTAGAGCGTATTTGAAAAAGTGTCGCAAGGAGTGCACGTAGGAGTTATCCCCAGAGTACTTGAGGATTTCAAGAAAGCTTAGGAGGGATAGAGTCTTTGAAGTTGTTGAAGAGAAGCTCAAGAGGGCTAGTGCCTTGAAGTGTTGAAAGGAGGTGTAGCAAAGTTGTTTTGCAAGTGGACAACTTCTGTGAAGGGTTACCTTGTTCATTTCGCAGGAGTTGTCAAGGAGGCATTGGACGATCAGAATTCTCCGAGGGGAATTTGTGAAGTTCCGAGAGCCGTCAGATCTTGTAGAGGAGCAGGGAGGTTATGGTAAGTATTTTCAAGTTTAAATTCAAAATAAATAGATCCATAGGATCCAAGTCAACAAGGGTCATTGGATCACTCGCGAACTCTCATTTCGTGGATTCACGAGTTAAAGGACCGAAAACCTTGCATCAAGATTCGCGAGATTGCGAAAGGCGAAGTCCCGATAGAGCGAGAAGTTCCATTCTGGGGATAGCATTAATAATGAGTCAGAATTTGCCATTTCAACATTTCAGGTTTCGAAAGTTGGGGAGGAAAGACTTTTGTTCCGAAAGTCCCAAAGTTGCGAGTTGCGATAGGGAGTAACGAGGAGTTCGGGATCTTGGAACTTCAGGTGTCGGGATACAAAGGAGGTAGCGCTTGGGGAGCGAAGTCATGAAGAGCCAAAGCTAGGCACAAGAGACATGTGGAAGAAGCACAAGGTGGGCCCAAGTGATAGACAGGCAGACATGTGTTGCCTGGTGAAAGGAGTCAACACCCCGTTGACCTCTCGCGTCTCAGGGATTCATGAGATAAGGGAACAAGAGTTCAACCCTTCGACTTGCGAGGTCGCGAGTAGCGAGAACACGAGAGGGAAAGCTAATGCCACTTATCAGGGGTTCGTGAAGGGAAGGTGCTAAGGTTGGGCATTGAAACTCATGAAAGTGTGAGTAGCGAGAGGTGTTAGAGTTAAGCCTAGCTGGTGGTCACACGTGGAGGGCGCTGACAAGGGAAGGAGCTATACCCATATCGGCATTTCGGGTATCGTGAAATTGAAAAGGAGGAGTCGAGAGTTTTGACTCGCGAACTCGTGAGATTGCGAGTTGCGATAAGCGCCTTTGGAATTGGGCCTTGGTTATAGTGTTGTGGTCGCTTGGAGGAGGTGGAGTTCACACCTAGTGTTGTTCACATAGGGGGGCTTCCCAAAGGACCTTTGGATCGATAATTTATGATTCCAGTAGGGAATCGAAAGAGTCAATCTGACTCAAGGGCAGGAATTAGAACGATCATGTAGGGGACCTTGACCCGAGGGCCGATAGAGGGTTGGGGGTCTGCGTCATCATGCATTTTCTTGCCTTGACTTTCCATGCCTTCCTTTTGAGACAAAAGAGTTTGAGGAGTGTTCTTGGCACATAAAAATTTTCAACAAGAATGTGTATGCACATGCATTTATTTTGGGTAAGGATGAGCACGCAACATAAGGGATTAGCATTTAAAGTGTTTTAAGGCATCGAGAAATGGTTAGATCACCAAGATGTGGGTGCAAGGCTTGTGGAGAATTTAACAAGACGTATATGCATAGTGCAATTAGGGCATGAGTTTGGAGGGGGTTAAAGGTCGAGTATAGGTTATCCCCAGGCTTAGATGGAGCTAGGGGGTTCTAGGCAATGGTATTGGTCAATCTATATGTCATGTTATAGGTCATGGTTATGTACATGGTCATGGTATAGGTCTAGGGCATGATCTAGGTATAGCTCTAGGTCTATGCCCTAGTCTAGGTCACAGTCTAGGTATAACTCTAGGTCTATGTCAAACTCTAGGTCTATTTCATGGAATACATCATGGTCATCGTATAGGTATAGGTCGTGGTCAATGGTCTAGAACATGGTAAATGGGGGATGGATAGGGAGTGTTTGAGTGTGTGAGAGGGAGGGAGAGGGAGACAAAGAAAGGGGGTAGAGAGAGAGAGAGTGTGTGTGAGAGGACGAGTAGAGAAAATGATAGGTCAAGAGTGATATGGAGAGAAAGGGAGGGAGGGAGTAGAGAGAGAGGGAGGAGGGAGAGAAGGCGATGATCGAGAGAGAAAAAAAGAGTAGAAGAGAGGTTGATAGTAAGATGGATAGAGAGAGAGGGAGTTCGAACTATGGGAAAAGAGAAGGAGGCGTGGAGGGAGAGAGAAACATGGGCATTAAGAGAGTGAGAGTGAGACTAACAATGAGGAGAGAGAGAAAGAGGTGGGAGATGTAGGAGAGAAATAGAGGAGAGATAGTGGGAGGGCGGGAGAGAGAGGGGGTAGAGAAATAATGTGTGAGTGTGAGAAGGGGAGAGATCAAGAAAGAGAGTGGGGATGGACATGGAGTGTTTGAGTGTATGAGAGGGAGGAAGAGGGAGACAAAGAGAGGTGCTTGAGAGAGAGAGTTATAGGAAGGGGGGAGACGGAGGAACGATGGGTATATAGATGTAAAGAGAGAAATCAGAGAAGAGGTCATGGTCTAAGTATAGGTCTAGGTGTAGTCCTTGACATTCCTTGCTAGGTCTAGGTCAAGAGAATTTCTTTCCTTACCATTCCTTTCCTTGTAATGTACCAAACTTTCTAGTGTGTGATAGTGTGAGAGGGAGATAGAGGAATAAAAAGAGGGGAGGTAGAGAGTGAGTGTTTTAGAGTATGAGAGAGAGGAAGGCATAGAGGGGGGATAGAAAGAGTGTGTGTGAGAGTGTGGGAGGGAGAGAGAGGAAGGAAAAGAGGGGAGGTATAGAGTGAGTTTGTTAGAGTGTGGGAGGGAGAGATAGGAAGACATGAGGGGTGCTATAAAGTGTGTGTGAGAGAGTGTGGGAGGGACATAGAGCAAGGCATAGAATGGAAGTAGAAATAATATATGAGAGTGTGAGAGGGAGAGGGGGAGGTAAAGAGAGTGGTAAATGTAGAAGAGAGGGGTAGATGTAGGAGAGATAGAGGAGATATAGTGGGAGTGAGGGGGAGGGGAGAGAGGGAGGGAGGAGGGGGAAGAGAGAGAGAGTTCTTGAGGGTGTGAGAGGGGGAGAGAGAAAAATAAAGAGGAGGACTAGAGATAGAGAGTGTGAGAGGGAGGGAGAGGGAGAAAATGAGGGGGGTAGAGAGAGGGATAGTAAGTAGAAGGGAAGCACAGAGGGAGACAAAGAAGAGGGGGTAGAGAGAGAGTGAGGATTGTGGAAAAATGTTCCAGTTCTTACCCCTTCAATAATTGGCAGATAAATTATTGGAGGATTGTGGACATGGGATTGACTAGTTTCTAGAATGTCTGATTGTCCCATATGAGGTTGCACCACAATAACTTATTCACCACAATGTTGTGCAACAATTTCCTCTCTAATTTCATCCATTGTATAATCACCTCCAAGAAAATCCTCCATCATTTAGTCATCCAAAACAAGTTGTATTGATGAGATACTAGATGAATTGGTCTCTAATGAACTCCTACACTTTTCTTGTGATGATGGAGGAGAAACAACAATGACATATATTCCGCTAGAACTTGGAATTCCCTCTTCTAAAAGCCTGTACTTTGACATACGTAATTGTACCTTTTTTCTTTCTTCCTCTACCTTTTTGATGGGTTTCTCTTTCCTTGAGGAATTTATTTCTAGAATCTGTTGGTTACCCATGTTTAAATATAAAAAATTTCTTCGAAGCACCCCACCACAAATTTTTCTTGGTATTACACAAGAAGGAACAACTAACAATTCCAATTCCAAGTGGAAAAATTTGTCTTCGTATTACAAAATAAGACACAACTAATAATTACAATTCCAATTGGAAAAAAAATTATTGGTATTACACAAGAATACACAACTAAGAATTCCAATTCCAATTAGATAATTTTGTCTTCGTATTACACAACCAACAATTCCAATTGGAAAAAATTGTCTTGGTATTACACAAGAAGACACAACTAACAAATACAATTGGACAAATGTTTCTTGGTATTACACAATACGACGTAAGTAACAATTCCAATTAGACAAATTTGTCTACCAATTCCAAGAAGACACAAGAAGACACAACCAACAATTCCAATTCCACTTGGAAAAAATTGTCTTCCAATTCTTCCCACGATTGTTGTGCAATAACATAAAATTGTCTACGAATGAAACAACAAGACAAAAAAACAAAAACCTATATGTTCCTACTATTTTTATGTGCACATGTTTATTGTGTACATGTCATACTTGAGATAAATGAGGTAGGGGGGTGTGCTTGGATCATAAAATTCCTAGCAGGAATGTTCATGCATTCCTAAAACACACGCACACTAAAATGCATGCATCTTATAAGAATTCACACATGTTCCTGTTGGGCATGGACGAGTGCGCAATCACAAGGATTTAAAGTCACAAGAGTGTGTGCACACTCTTAATGCAACGGATATAGCATTTATTATAGACCAAAAATATTTATGAATAAATGTGTATAGGGGTTTGGAGACTACTAGGACCTAAGGGATTAGGATCGAAAGTGTTTTGAAGCATAGAGAAATGGTTACAAAACCAAGATGCAGATGATGTGGATGCAAGGGTTTGGGGGCCTTTAACAAGAGGTATATGCATAGTGCACTTAGGGATTGTGTGTGAAGGCGGTTAAGGGTCGAGTATAGGTTGTGCCTAGAATTAGATGGAGCTAGGGGGGCCTAGTTCATGGTCATGGTATAGGTCACGGTCATCATATAGGTCTAGGTCATAGTCTAAGTCTAAGTCTAGATCTAGCTCTATGTCATGGTATAGGTCATGGTCTAGGTCTAACTCTAGGTCTATGTCATGTTCTAAGTCATGGCCATCGTATAGGTCTAGGTCATGGTCTAGGCCTTACCATGTATAAGTCTTTTTATGTCTAGGTCTAGGTCTAATTCTTTACATGTCTAGGTGAAGGTCATTTATTTCCTTCCGATGTAAAGAGGGGGGGTGGAGAGAGAGGAATATAGTGATTTTTATATGGGGAGATGGGAATACAAAGAGAGTGTGTGATAGTGAGGGAGAGGGAGATAGATATGGGGGAGAGAGAGAGAGAGAGAGAGAGAGAGGGTTAGATAAAAGAAAAGAGAGAAATGTGGGGAGAGTTGGGGAGAGAGAGGGAGGGTGATATACTAAGTGTGAGAGAGAGGGTTATATTCAAGAGGTAAAGAGAGAAGGGGTTAGAGATGGAGTTCTTTAGAGTGTGAGATGGTGGGAGAGGAATACCAAGAGGGGGGGTAAAGAGAGATAGGTGGGAGAGAGATGGTAAATGTAGGAGAGAGATAGGAGAGATAGTGGGAGGGAGGGGGAGAGAGGGATGGAGGATCAAGATAAATAGAGAGTGTAGATAAGTGTCCTATCATACATAATGTAGGGCATTTTGAACGTTGATTGTGAACAATACAAAATCAAGTAAATTTAACCTTTTACACTTGTAACCAGGCTGTAAATGGCTAATGAAAACAATATAATTGAACAACTTACAAATAGATAAGTGTTCCCTTAATACATAATCTATGCCAATCTCATAAGAAAAAATCTCAATCAAGGATTTTTGATAATATAAAATCAAACAATGGGAAATCCCAAAGAGTCATGAGAAAACCTCACAATGAAATCAAATCAAATCGCCAAAAAGGTAAGAAATGTGAAAGATAAAATGATTTAAAAACAAATTAAGAAAAACATTCAAAGAAGGATAAATATCCCAATATAAAGGATATTGAATCCATTAAAATATTATTCTTATATTAAAATCGAAAATAAAAATCAACGTACCATAATCACCATTAAACCATGTGAAAACATTATTAAATCATAGGTGAATGGTCCTATGCATAAAATATCATTTTTAAACAAAAGGTATATAGAAATACTACACTTAGGGATTGGGTGTGAAGGGGGTTAAGGGTAGAGTATAGGTTATGCCTAGGATTACATGGAGCTAGGGCAGTCTAGGTCATGGTCTAGGTCTAGTTCATAGTCTAGGTCATGGTCATGTTCATATAGGTACTCATATAATTACTCCATTGGAATAAGAAGAAAAACTTAACACTCACCTTAAAGGTGAGGCTACATTTCATTGTTGCGCATATCCTTTATTCATTGTGAGCCCTACCTCACCTTTAGAATACCTTTAGATTTCTTCAACATCTACAAATGAAATATTAAAATAGTACTCACTCATATTTTTGGTAAAATATATTATCAAGAAATAAAACAAATTATGATACCTACCTACCTTCACCACCTAGTGGACCATTTCTCTATTCTCCTCTCTGCTCAACATACTACACTTAGGGCTTGGGTGTGGAAGGGTTTAAGAGTAGATTATAGGTTATTCCTAGGATTATATTGAGCTAGGGAGTCCAGGTCATCGTCTAAGTCAAGGTCTAGGTCATGGTCTTGGTATAGTTCATGGTATAGGTCATGGTCATGTTCATATAAGTACTTGTATAAGAACTCCATTGGAAGAATAAGGAAAACTTAAAACTCACCTTACAAGAAACGCTACATTTCTCTATTGCACATATCCTTTATTCACTATGATCCCTACCTCGCATTTAGAAGATGTTTGGATTTCTTCAACGTCTAAGAATGAAATAATAAAACATAACTCACTCATATTTTTGGTAAAATATTTTATCAAGAAATAAAACAAATTATGATACCGACCGACCTCCATGACCTAGCGAACCATCTGCTATTATCCTCCCTACTCGAATGTATTTCTCCTCTCTTTCTCCCAAAATAAAGAACCAACGCTCTTATCGCCTCTCAGCTATGTTGTGTTCTTTTCTATGATCTGCCCTATTTTCCTTTAAGTCCTTATGTCACCCACTCATC
>ML780847.1:114032-124597 GCA_009831015.1 Picea engelmannii
GAGAAACAAGGGCATAAAGAGAGTGAGAGTGAGACTAATAATCAGGAGAGAGAGTGAGAGTGAGAGATGTAGGAGGGAAATAGAGGAGAGATAGTGGGAGGGTGAGAGAGAGAGGGGGGGGAGTGGGTAGAGAAATAATGTGTGAGTGTGAGAGGGGTAGAGATAAAGAAAGAGAAGGGGGGTGGACATGGAGTGTTTGAGTGTATGAGATTGAGGGATAGGGAGATAAAGAGAGGGGATAGAGAGAGAGAGTGATAGGAAGGGGGGAGACAGAGGGACGATGGGTATATAGATGTAAAGAGAGAAACCGGGGAAGAGGTCATGATCTACGTATAGGTCTAGGTATAGGTCTAGGTGTAGTCCTTGACATTCCTTGCTAGGTCTAGGTCAAGGGAATTTCATTCCTTACCATGCCTTTCCTTGTAATGTACCAAACTTTCTAGTGTGTGACAGTGTGAGACAGAGATAGAGGAATAAAAAGAGGGGAGGTAGAGAGTGAGTGTGTTAGACTATGGGAGAGAGAGAGGGGGGGGATAGAAACAGTGTGTTTGAGAGTGTGGGAGGGAGAGAGAGGAAGGAAAGAGGGGAGGTAGAGAGTGAGTGTGTTAGAGTGTGGGAGGGAGATATAGAAAGACATAGAGGGGTGTTATAAAGTGTGTGTGAGAGAGTGTGGGAGGGAGATCGAGCAAGACATAGAATGGAAGTAGAAAGAATGTGTGAGAGTGTGAAAGGGAGAGAGAGGAATATAGCAAGGGGGGTAGAGAGAGAATTAAATGTAGGAGAGAGGTGTTGATGTAGGAGAGATAGAGGAGAGATAGTGGGATCAAGGGGGAGCAGAGAGAGAGAGGTAGGAGGGGGGATAGAGAGAGATTTATTGAGGGTGTGAGATGGGGAGAGAGAAACACAAAGAGGAGGAGTAGAGATAGAGAGTGTGAGAGGTAGGGAGAGGGAGAAAATGAGGGGGGGTAGAGAGAGGGATTGTGGAAAAATGTTGTAGGTTACACCCCTTTAATCATTGGCAGATAAATTATTGGAGGATTATGGACATGGGATTGACTAGTTTCTAGAACTTTTAATTATCCAATATGAGGTTTCACCACAATAACTTATTCACCACAATGTTGTGCAACAGTTTCCTCTCTAATTTCATCCATTGTATAATCACCTCCAAGAAAATCCTCCATCACTTAGTCATCCAAAACAAGTTGTATTGATGAGATACTACATGGATTGGTCTCTAATGAATTCCTACACTTTTCTTGTGGTGATGGAGGAGAAACAACAACGATATCTATTCCGCTAGAACTTGGATTTCCCTCTTATGAAAGCCTACACTTTGACATATGTAACTGTACCTTTTTTTCTTTCTTCTTCTACCTTTTCGATGGGTTTCTCTTTCCTTGTGGAATTTATTTCTCGAATCTGTCAGTTCCCCATGTTTAAATATAAAAATTGGCCTCCAAGCACCCCACCACAAATTTGTCTTGGTATTACACAAGAAGGCACAACTAACAATTCCAATTCCAAGGGGAAAACTTTGTCTTCGTATTACAAAAGAAGACAACTAATAATTCCAATTCCAATTGGAAAAAAAATTCTTGGTATTACACAAGAATACACAACTAACAATTCCAATTCCAATTGAATAAAATTGTCTTCGTATTACACAACTAACAATTCCAATTGGAAAAAGTTGTCTGGGTATTACACAAGAAGACACAACTAACAATTCCAATTGGACAAATATTTCTTGGTATTACACAATACGATGCAATTAACAATTCCAATTAGACAAATTTGTCTACCAATTCCAAGAAGAAGACACAACCAAAAATTCCAATACCACTTCGAAAAAATTGTCTTCCAATTCTTCCCACAATTGTCTTGCAATAGCATAAAATTTTCTATGAATGAAACAACAAGACAAAAAAAAAAAAAACCTATATGTTCCTACTATTTGTACGTGCACATGTTGATCGTGTAGATGTCATACTTGAGATAGATGAGCTAGGGGAGTGTGCTTGAAACATAAAATTCCTAGCAGGAATGTTCATGCATTCCTAAAACACATGCACACTAAAATTGATGTGTCTTATAAGAATTCACACACGTTCCTGTTGGGCATGGATGAGTGCACAATCAAAAGGATTTAAAGTCACAAGAGCGTGTGCACACTCTTAATGCAATGAATATATCATTTATTATAAACCAAAAATATTTATGAATAAATGTGTATAGGGGTTTGGATACAACTAGGACCTAAGGGATTAGGATTGAAAGTGTTTTGAAGCATAGAGAAATGGTTACAGAACCAAGATGTGGGTGATGTGGATGAGATGGTTATGGGGCCTTTAACAAGAGGTATATGCATAGTTCACTTAGGGATCAAGTGTGAAGGTGGTTAAAGGTTGAGTATAGGTTGTGCCTAGGATTATATAGAGCTAGGGGGAACTAGGTCATGGTCATCATATAGGTCTAGGTCATAGCCTAAGTCTAAAACAATATCTAACTCTATGTCATGGTACAGATCATGGTCTAGCTCTAGCTCTAGGTCTATGTCATGTTCTATGTCAAGGTCATCGTATAGGTCTAGGTCATGGTCTAGGCCTTGCCATGTCTAAGTCTTTTTATGTCTAGGTCTAGGTCTAAGTCTTTACATGTCTAGGTAAAGGCCATTTATTTCCTTCCGATGTAAAGAGGGGGGTTGGAGAGAGAAGAATATAGTGAGTGTGATATGGGGAGAGGGGAATACAAAGAGAGTCTATGATAGTGAGGGAGAGGGAGACATATATGAGAGAGAGAGAGAGAGGGTTAGATAAAAGAAAAGAGAGCAATGTGGGGAGAGTGTGGGAGAGAGAGGGAGGGGGATATAGGGAATGAGAGAGAGAGGGTTATATTCAAGAGGTAAAGAGAAAAGGGGGTAGAGATGGAGTTTTTTAGAGTGTGAGAGGGTTGGAGAGGAATACCAAGAAGGGGGGTAAAGAGAGATAGGTGGGAGAGAGATGGTAAATGTAGGAGAGAGATAGGAGAGATAATGGGGGGGAGGGGGAGAGAGGGAGGGAGGAGCAGGATAAATAAAGAGTGTATATAAGTGCCGCGTCATACATCATGTAGGGCATGTTGAACGTTGATTGTGAACAATACAAAATCAAGTAAATTTAACCTTTTACGCTTGTTATCAGGCTGTAAATGGCTAATGAAAACAATATAATTGAAGAACTTACAAATAGATAAGTGTTCCCTTAATACATAATCTATGCCAATCTCATAAGAAAAAATCTCAATCATGGATTTTTGACAATATAAAATCAAACAATGGGAAATCCCAAAGAGTCATGAGAAAACCTCACAATGAAATCAAATCAAATACCAAAAAGGTAAGAAATGTGAAAGATAAAATGATTTAAAAACAAATTAAGAAAAACATTCAAAGAAGGATAAATATTCCAATATAAAGGATATCGAATCCATTAAAATATTATTCTTATATTAAAATCAAAAATAAAAATCAACGTACCATAATCACCATTAAACCATGTGAAATCATTATTAAATCATAGGTGAATGGTCCTATCCGTAAAATATCATTTTTAAACAAGAGTTGTATATAAATACTACACTTAGGGATTGGATGTGGAGGGGGTTAAGGGTAGAGTATAGGTTATGCCTAAGCTTATATGGAGCTAGGGTAGTCTAGTTCATGGTCTAGGTCTAGTTCATAGTCTAGGTCATGGCCATGTTCATATAAGTACTCATATAAGTACTAAATTGGAAGAAGAAAAAAAGCTTAACACTCACCTTAAAGGTGAGTGTACATTTCATTGTTGTGCATATCCTTTATTCATTGTGAGTCCTACCTCACCTTTAGAATACCTTTAGATTTCTTCAACATCTACAAATGAAATAATAAAACAGAACTCACTCATAGTTTTGGTAAAATATTTTATCAAGAAATAAAAAAACTTATGATACCTACCTACCTCCACCACCTAGTGGACCATTTCTCTATTCTCCTCTCTTCTCAGCATACTACACTTAGGGCTTGGGTGTGGAAGGG
Source organism: Picea engelmannii (assembly GCA_009831015.1). Taxonomy (NCBI): domain Eukaryota; kingdom Viridiplantae; phylum Streptophyta; class Pinopsida; order Pinales; family Pinaceae; genus Picea; species Picea engelmannii. Next base: position 118,090 of record ML780847.1, read on the forward strand.
GTTAAGGGTAGAGTATAAGTTATTCCTAGGATTATATTGAGCTAGGGGGTCTAGGTCATCGTCTAAGTCAAGGTCTAGGTCATGGTATTGGTATAGTTCATGGTATAGGTCATGGTCATGTTCATATAAGTACTTGTATAAGCACTCCATTGGAAGAATAAGGAAAAATTAAAACTCACCTTACAGGAAAGACTACATTTCTCTATTGCACATATCCTTTATTCACTATGATCCCAACCTCGCATTTAGAAGATGTTTGGATTTCTTCAATGTCTACGATTGAAATAATAAAACAGAACTCACTCATATTTTTGGTAAAATATTTTATCAAGAAATATAACAAATTATGATACCTACCTATCTCCAGGACCTAGCGAACCATCTCTCTATTCTCCTCCCTGCTCAAATTTTTTTCTCCTCTCTTTCTCCCAAAATAAATAACCAACGCTCTTATCTCCTCTCAGCTCTATCTTTGTATTCTCTATGATCTTCCCTATTTTCTTTTAAGTCCTTATTTCACCCACTCATCAAACTTAAAATAAATTTATTTTTTATTTTAAGAAAAAAAAAAAAATCCCACGCTCTGAGTTCCATCCCTACCGCTTTTCATTTTCAACAAAATTTTTGGCATGCACCTCGATTTTTTGTTCCTTGTATTTCCTTTCATTTTCATTTCATGCCATACCATGCATTTCCTTTTCATGCCTTTTCTTGCCTTGACTTTCCATGCCTTCCCTTTGGGATAGAAGAGTTTGAGGAGTGTTCTTGGCCCATAAAAATTTCCAACAAGAATGTGTATGCACATGCATTCCTTTTGGGTAAGGATGAGCACCCAACATAAGGGATTAGCATTTAAAGTGTTTTAAAGAATCGAGAAATGGTTAGATCACCAAGATGTGGGTGCAAGGCTTGTGGGGAATTTAACAAGAGGTATATGTATAGTGCACTTAGGGCACAAGTTTGGAGGGGGTTAAGCGTCGAGTATAGGTTATTCCCAGGATTAGATGGAGCTAGGGGGTTCTAGGTCATGGTATTTGTCAATATATATGTCATGGTATAGATCATGGTCATGTACATGGTCATGGTATAGGTATAGGTCATGATCTAGGTATAGCTCTAGGTCTATGCCCTAGTCTATATCATAAGATATGTATAAATCTAGGTCTATGTCAAACTCTAGGTCTATTTCATGGACTACATCATGGTCATCGTATAGTTCATGGTCATGGTCGATGGTCTAGAGCATGGTATATGGGGGATGGATAGGGAGTGTTTAAGTGTGTGAGAGGGAGGGATAGGGAGACAGAGAAAGGGGGTAGAGAGAGAGAGTGTGTGTGTGAGAGGATGGGTAGAGAAAACAATAGGTAAAGAGTGATATGGAGAGAGAGGGAGGGAGGGAGTAGAGAGAGAGGTAGGAGGGAGAGAAGGCAATGATCGAAAGAGAACAAAATAGTAGAAGAGGGGTCGATAGTGAGATGGATAGAAAGAGAGGGATTTCAAACTATGGGAAAAGAGGAGGCATGGAGGGAGAGAGAAACATGGGCATAAAGAGAGTGAGAGTGAGACTAACAATGAGGAGAGAGAGAAAGAGGTGGGAGATGTAGGAGAGAAATAGAGGAGAGATAGTGGGAGGGCAGGAGAGAGAGAGGGGGCAAGGGGGTAGAGAAATAATGTGTGACTGTGAGAGGGGGAGAGATCAAGAAAGAGAGGGGGGATGGACATGGAGTGTTTGAGTGTATGAGAGGGAAGGAGAGGGAGACAAAGAGAGGGGGTAGAGAGAGAGAGTGATAGGAAGGGAGGATATGGAGGGATGATGGGTATATATATGTAAAGAGAGAAATCGGGGAAGAGGTCATGGTCTAAGTATAGGTCTAGGTGTAGTCCTTGACATTCCTTGCTAGGTCTAGGTCAAGGGAATTTATTTCCATACCATGCCTTTCCATGTAATGTACCAATCTTTCTAGTGTGTGACAGTGTGAGACAGAGATAGAGGAATAAAAAGAGGGGAGGTAGAGAGCGAGTATGTTACAGTATGGGAGGGAGAGAGAGGAAGGCATAGAGGGGGGATAGAAAGAGTGTGTGTGAGAGTGTGGAAGGGAGAGAGAGGAAGGAAAGAGGGGAGGTAGAGAGTGAGTGTGTTAGAGTGTGGGAGGGAGAGATAGGAAGACATAGATGGGTGTTATAAAGTGTGTGTGAGAGAGTGTGGGAGGGAGATAGAGTAAGGCATAGAATGGCCATAGAAAGAATGTGTGAGAGTGTGAGAGGGAGAGAGAGGAATATAGAGAGGGTGGTAGAGAGAGAGATAAATTTAGGAGAGATGGGTAGATGTAGAATATATAGAGGAGAGATAGTGGGAGTGAGGGGGAGGGGAGAGAGAGAGGGAGGAAGGGGGAGGGGAGAGAGAGAGGGAGGAGGGGGGAGAGAGAGAGAGAGTTCTTGAGGGTGTGAGAGGGGGAGAGAGAAACACAAAGAGGAGGAGTAGAGATAGAAAGTGTGAGAGGGAGGGAGAGGGAGAAAACGAGGGGAGTTAGAGAGAGGGATAGTAAGCAGAAGGGAAGCATAGAGGGAGGCAAAGAAGAGGGCGTAGAGAGAGAGAGTGAGTATTGTGGAAAAATGTTGCAGTTCTCACCCCTTCAATCATTGGAAGATAAATTGTTGGAGGATTGTGGACATGGGATTGACTAGTTTCTGGAATGTATGATTGTCCAATATGAGGTTGCACCACAAGAACATATTCAACACAATGTTGTGCACCAGTTTCCTCTCTAATTTCATCCATTGTATAATCACCTCCAAGAAAATACTCCATCATTTAGTCATCCAAAACAAGTTGTATTGATGAGATACTACATGGATTGGCCTCTAATGAAATCCTACGCTTTTCTTGTGGTGAGGGAGGAGAAAGAACAACGACATCTATTCCTCTAGAACTTGGATTTCCCTCTTCTGAAAGCCTACACTTTGACATATGTAATTGTACGTTTTTTCTTTCTTCTTCTACCTTTTTCATGGGTTTCTCTTTCCTTGAGGAATTTATTTCTCGAATCTGTTGGCTCCCCATCTTTAAATATAAAAATTGGCTTCCAAACACCCCACCACAAATTTGTCTTGGTATTACACAAGAAGGCACAACTAACAATTCCAATTCCAAGTGGAAAATTTTGTCTTCGTATTACAAAAGAAGACACAACTAATAATTCCAATTCCAATTGGAAAATTTTGTTTTGGTATTACACAAGAATACAAAACTCTCAATTCCGATTCCAATTGGATAAATTTGTCTTTGTATTACACAACTAACAATTCCAATTGGAAAAATTTGTCTTCTTATTACACAAGAAGACACAACTAACAATTCCAATTGGACAATTTTTTCTTGGTATTACACAATACGACGCAACTAACAATTCAAATTAGACAAATTTGTCTACCAATTCCAAGAAGAAGAAACAACCAACAATTCCAATTCCACTTGGAAAAAATTGTCTTCCAATTCTTCCCACAATTGTCTTGCAATAGCATAAAATTGTTTGTGAATGAAACAACAAGACAAAAAAAAACTATAATATCCTACTATTTTTACGTGCACTTGTTGATTGTGTAGATTTCATGCTTGAGATAGATGAGGTAGGGGAGTGTTCTTGGAACATAAAATTCCTAGCAGAAATGTTCATGCATTCCTAAAATACATGCACACTAAAGGTATATGCATAGTGCACTTAGGGATCGAGTGTGAAGGTGGTTAAGGGTCGAGCATAGGTTGTGCCTAGGATTATATGGAGATAGGGGGGCCTAGTTCATGGTCATGGTATAGGTCATCGTCATCATATAGGTCTAGGTCATAGTCTAAGTCTAATTCTAGATCTAGCTCTATGTCATGGTATAGGTCATGGTCTAGGTATAGCTCTAGGTCTATGTCATTTTCTACGTCATGGTCATCGTATAGGTCTAGGTCATGGTCTAGGCCTTGCCATGTCTAAGTTGTTTTATGTTTATGTCTAGGTCTAAGTATTTACATGTCTAGGTACAGGCCATTTATTTCCTTCTGATGTAAAGAGGGGTGGTGGAGAGAGAGGAATATAGTGAGCGTGATATGGGGAGAGGGGAATACAAAGAGAGTGTGTGATAGTGAGGGAGAGGGATATAGATATAAGAGAGAGAGAGAGGGTTAGATAAAATAAAAGAGAGCAATGTGGGGAGAGTGGGGGAGAGAGAGGGAGGGGGATATAGGGAGTGAGAGAGAGAGGGTTATATTCAAGAGGTAAATAGAGAAGGGGGTAGAGATGGAGGTTTTTAGAGTGTGAGAGGATGGGAGAGGAATACCAAGAGGGGGGTAAGGAGAGATAGGTGGGAGAGAGATGGTAAATGTAGGATAGAGATAGGAGAGATATGGGGAGAGAGGGAGGGAGGAGTAGAATAAATAGAGAGTGTATATAAGTGTCCCGTCATACATAATGTAGGGTATGTTGAACGTTGATTGTGAACATTAAAAACTCAAGTAAATTTAACCTTTTACGATTGTTAACAGGCTATAAATGGCTAATGACAACAATATAATTGAATAACTTACAAATAGATAAGCGTTCCCTTAATACATAATCTATGCCAATCTCGTAAGAAAAAATCTGAATCATGGATTTTTGATAATATAAAATCAAACAATGGGAAATCCCAAAGAGTCATGAGAAAACCTCACAATGAAATCAAATCAAATCACCAAAAAGGTAAGAAATGTGAAAGATAAAATGATTTAAAAACAAATTAAGAAAAACATTCAAAGAAGGATAAATATTCCAATATAAAGGATATTGAATCCATTAAAATATTATTCTTATATTAAAATCGAAAATAAAAATCAATGTACCATAATCACCATTAAACTATGTGAAATAATTATTAAATCATAGGTGAACGGTCCTATCCGTAAAATATCATTTTTAAACAAGAGGTATATAGAAATACTACACTTAGGGATTGGGTGTGGAGGTGGTTAAGGGTAGAGTATAGGTTATGCCTAGGATTATATGGATCTAGGGCGGTCTAGGTCATGGTATAGGTCTAGTTAATAGTCTAGGTCATGGTCATGTTCATATAAGTACTCATATAAGTACTCCATTGGAAGAAGAAAAAAAACTTAACACTCACCTTAAAGGTGAGGCTACATTTCATTGTTGTCCATATCCTTTATTCATTGTGAGCCCTCCCTCACCTTTAGAATACCTTTAGATTTCTTCAACATCTACAAAGGACATAATAAAACAGAACTCACTCATATTTTTGGTAAAATATTTTATCAAGAAATAAAAAAAAATATGATACCTACCTACCTCCACCACCTAGTGGACCATTTCTCTATTCTCTTCTCTGCTCAACATACTACACTTAGGGATTGGGTTTGGAAGGGGTTAAGGGTAGAGTATAGGTTATTCCTAGGATTATATTTTGCTAGGGGGTCCATGTCATCATCTAAGTACAGGTCTAGGTCATGGTCTTGGTATAGTTCATGGTATAGGTAATGGTCATGTTCATATAAGTACTTGTATAAGCACTCCATTGGAAGAATAAGGAAAACTTTAAACTCACCTTACAGGAAAGGCTACATTTCTCTATTGCACATATCCTTTATTCACTATGAGCCTTACCTCGCATTTAGAAGACGTTTGGATTTATTCAACGTCTACGAATGAAATAATAAAACATAACTCACTCATATTTTTGGTAAAATATTTTATTAAGAAATAAAACAAATTATGATGCCTACCTACCTCGATGACCTAGCGAACCATCTCTCTATTATCCTCCCTACTCGAATGCATTTCTCCTCTCTTTCTCCCAAAATAAAGAACCAATGCTATTATCTCCTCTCAGCTATGTCGTTTTCTTCTCTATGATCTGCCATATTTTCTTTTAAGTCCTTATGTCACCCACTCATCAGGCCTAAAATAAATTTGTTTTTTATTTTAGGGAAAAAAAAATTGTCCCACGCTCTGAGTTCCATCCTTATCGTTTTTTGTTTTCAACAACACCTTTGGCACGCACCTCGATTTTTTGTGCCTTATATTTCCTTTCCTTGTCATGTCATGCCATACCATGCATTTCTTTGTTCTGCCTTTTCTTGCCTTGACTTTCCATGCCTTCCCTTTGAGATAGAAGAGTTTGAGGAGTGTTATTGGCACATAAAAATTTCCAACAAGAATGTGTATGCACATGCATTCCTTTTGGGTAAGGATGAGCAACCAACATAAGGGCTTAGCATTTAAAGTGTTTTAAAGCATCGAGAAATGGTTAGATCACCAAGATGTGGGTGCAAGGTTTGTGAGGAATTTAACAAGAGGTATATGCATAGTGCACTTAGGGCATGAGTTTGGAGGGGGTTAAGATTCGATTATAGGTTATTGAGGAGGGGAGAGAGAGAGAGAGAGAGAGGGAAGAGAGAAAAAGTTATTGAGGGTGTGAGAGGGGGAGAGAGAAACACAAAGAGGAGGAGTAGAGATAGAGAGTGTGAGAG